>CM071862.1:9720012-9731875 GCA_036759665.1 Gynandropsis gynandra
ATCTAGGGTTAGATCTTAGATTAGATCTAGGTTAGATTGAAAGAGGATCGGTAGCCGCAATGGGGTAACCGGCGGACGCGATGGGGGACGAAGGAGGAGGGGCGATCCGGGACATGAGAATAACGGGCTAGGCGGTGGAAGTAGAGCAAGAGAGGCACGAATTAGGGTTTGGAGATTTAGATCTAGGGTTTGAATAGTAGATCTAGGGTTTGTAGGGGAGGATATCGGTGATGGAGCAGCAACGTGAAATCGGGCCGGTAGGGGGAGTGGAGGACGGCGGCCGGAATTTTAGGGTTTTGATGCGTTTATACCATGATAATATCAGATCTAAATAATAGATTCAAATGAGCCAAAACGGCTAAATATACAAAGTTAGACCTAATTACACAATAATAGATCTAATTACAAAAAGACTTATATACCCCTATACATGTATCCTTTACATATAAGAGGATGTAAATACATGCGTAAAGTGGTTGTTGTGGATGCAACATTTCGGACAGGAGTGTACAAGGGAGCATTGGTTGTGGTGACCGCGCAAGATGGTGAACATCACCAATATCCTATTGCATGGGGAATAGTCGATAGAGAGAACGATGAATCATGGATGTGGTTTATGTCAAGATTGAAAGAGGTGATACCGGACGGACGTGATGTCGTTGTGATATCTGATCGCCAAAAAAGCTTGATCAACGCAGTCAAACAAGTGTATAAAAAAGCTGATCATGGTTTTTGTGCGTGTCATATTCGCAAAATATAAAGAGCTACGTCAATAAAGGCCATGGTAGAAAGACTTCAAAGGGTGATACTATAGCGGAAATGTTCTTCAAATGTGCAGCAGCATACACGGAGAACGAATTTGAAGTGCTATTGAATGAGTTGAAGGCCAGGTACAAAAATGACTTTTGTAACTTTTGTGACCTCTGAGACCCTTCTACCCTTTGCGACCCTTGCACCTCTTCCACCCTTGTACCCCTCTCCGACCCTTGCACCTCTGCCACCCTTGTACCCCTCTCCGACCCTTGCACCTCTACCACCCTTGTATCCCTCTCCGACCCTTGTACCTCTGCGAGCCTTATACCCCTCTGCAACCCTTTAACCCCTGCGACCCTTTGACCCCTGCGACCCTTGTGCCCCTGCGACCCTTTGACCCATGCGACCCTTGTGCCCCTGCGACCCTTGTACCCATGCGACCATTGTACTCCTTCGACCCTTTTACCCCCTGCGACCCTTGTATCTCTGTGACCCTTATACCTCTGCCACCCTTGTGACTGTTATGACCTTTGTGGCCATTTTTTTACCTTTGTGACCTTTTTACAAGTATCCTAGTGTTGCAAATTATTTGGAGAAAGAGGAACATGATCTCGTTAAGTGGGCAAGATGCAAATTCAAGGGGGGAAAATACAACTTATTAACCACTAATAGCGCCGAGTCAATAAATTCAATGTTGAAGAAGTCAAAAAAGTTTATGATCCTAGGACTTTTAGATATTTGTTTGGGAAAGACAGGGGAATGGTTCAATCAGTATAGGTTGGAAGCTGCTACCGGTGATGATTCTCAAAAGTTAACACCTTACGTTGAGAAAACGTTACATGAACGGTTTGGACAGGCATCCAAGAATGATGTTATTGAATTGAACAGTCTCAGTGATGAGTATGAGGTGAGAAATGAGATGGGTAGAAGATTTGTAGTGAGACTTCAAAAATGAACGTGCGAATGCAAAATGTTTGATGTGGATAAGTATCCATGCAGTCACGCAATTGCGGCAGCACATAAGGTTGGTAAAGGTCACAAGATACCAGATCTATGTTCAAAATACTACCTTCGGGAGACATGGCACTCGGCTTTCATCATTATAGTTCGGTAAATTCTTCATTATAATTCGACCCTCAATTGGATTAAATTAGAACCCATCCGACTCATCTGACCCAATATGACCCCTTGTACGACTCAGCCGATCCATGCGACCTCATGGGAACAAATATGACTCATGAGACCAATGCAACCCTTCCGACCCATGTGACCCTTCCGACCCATGTCTAATTTAGAATCAATATAGACAATAATATAAATAATATCGACATCCGACGAGTTCTTAAAAGACTACTATCGCTTTTGAAACACATGCATTGGTTATACATAATTTAACTAGGGACACATGGGTAAAAAATATGTTTTAACCATTGATTGACATTGGTAATGTATTGGTTTGATTTGTTTTTGTCATTTTATAAACCCCGTAAATTCGTCGAGTTCGCATCTATTGATCAATACATGCGACCAAGCGACCCATGTGACCCTCAATTGGCATTAATTAGTTTGGCGTTGTAAATGATTTGTTTTGATTGGTTTTTGACATTTTATCATTATAAACCCATAAATTCGTCAATTTCGTATGTATTGATCAATATATGCGACCAAGCGACCCATGTGATCCATGCGACCCTCAATTGGAATTAATTAGTTTGACGTTATAAATGTATTGTTTTGATTGGTTTTTGACATTTTATCATTATAAACTGGTAAATTCGTCGATTTCGTGTGTATTGATCCTTATATGTGACCATGCGATCCATACCATTATCAATATTCTATTATCAATATATTTGAGCTGTATACATCTAATTTAGAATCAATATAGACAATAATATAAATAATATGGACATTTGAACAAAATGTTGAATGTATTTTTTAAAATTTTGTCAAACTCATCCGACGATTTCTTAAAACACTAATATCACGTTTGAAGCACAAGCATTGGTTATACACTACTCAACTAGGGACACATAGGTCATAATCTGTTTTAACCATTGATTGACGCTGTAAATGTATTGTTTTGATTTGTTTTTGTCATTTTATCATTATAAACCCGTAAATTCGTCGAGTTTGCATCTATTGATCAATATATAGGCGACCAAGCGACCCTTGCAACCCATGCGACCCTCAATTGGCATTAATTAGTTTGACGTTATAAATGTATTGTTTTGATTGGTTTTGACATTTTGTCATTATAAACCCGTAAATTCGTCGATTTCGAATTTATTGTTCCTTATATGTGACCATGCGACCCATGCAACCCTCAATTCGCATTAATTAGTTTGACGTTGTAAATGTATTATTTTGATTGGTTTTTGACATTTTATCATTATAAACATGTAAATTCGTCAATTTTGAATTTATTGATCCTAAATGTGACCATGCGACCCATGTGACCATCCATTGGCATTAATTTGTTTGACGTTGTAAATGTATTGTTTTTGACATTTTATCATTGTTAACCCGTAAATTCATCAAGTTCACATATATGCCACACATGTGACCCACTGAAAATACCGTCACCAAAATTCTCGCCGAACTTTTCATCAAATTTGAAATAATTTGAAAAAACGTAACGTTTGTGACCCTTGTACTTCTATAGTCATGTCTTTTCGAATTCCATCTGACGACGATTCGATATAAGGGTCATATTCCATCAATTTCCTTTTTTACAATAACGACACACTCTATCTCTCTAACTCTCATCATCTTCCATCAAATTTTCTCAAAAATGCCACATTTCCTTCATTTTTTCATAGAGATTTTTCCGCACTATATGGAGAACTACATTGTAATCTTCTTCATATGTCGATATGTTACATGTAGATAATGTAAAGATTTGACTTTGTTGTGCGTTATTTGTTACAGGACATCCCGAAGATCTTCTTCGATGATTATATTTACTAGAAAATGAGGAACAACAACACGGAAACGCTTAAATGGAATGGGTCTAACAGAACATGGGAACTCAAGTTGGATGACTCCAGATTCACTGATGGGTGGAAAGATTTCTCCAACGACCTACACTTACGTATTGGGGATTACTTACTTTTCCGTCACGAAGGTGACATGGTCTTTCACGTCACCTTTGCCACTCCTGCTCAGAGGATTGTAACGGTGATACGAGTCACTCGTTCGAATCTGGTCGTAGATGCATTGGTAAGTGACCTCAATACGGACTTGGGTGATGTCGTGACTTGGGTAAGGATTTTCACGATTTTTATTCATTTCTAATGATGTCACAGACACTTCCGATAGGGTTTACGAAGTCGAAAGGTCTTTGCCATAGACGATGTAAGATATATCTGATGAAAGGATACAGACTGTTGTGGGAGGTGTGAAAGGTAATTCAAATCTGAAAATTGTATTTCTGAATAATGAATTACAATAGCCCTAAGTGGCTATAAATACAATAGGTTAAGAATTAAACCTAATTACGGAATAAGAAATTACAAAAATACCCTTATGTACAATAATGTTCTAATACTCTTTATACGCCCCCGCAAGATGAATCACCCGTAGTGATTCCAATCTTGGAACACAAGTCTTGAAAAGACAACCTCGGAAGTGGCTTGGTGAGGAGATCGGCAAGCTGGTCCTTGGAGTGCACATGAGAAACTCGAAGTGTACCAGCTTCTATTTGACCACGAACACGAACGAAGTCAAGTGCAAGATGCTTCATGCGTGAATGAAAGACCGGATTGGCACTTAGGTAGGTAGCTCCAATGCTGTCACAATAAAAATAAATCGCCAAGGGAAGAGTGACTCCAAGTTCGGTGAGAAGATTACCAATCCAACAAAGTTCAGCCGAGGTATTTGCTACGGATCGATATTCGGCCTCGGTGGAAGAGCGAGCGTGGCCATTTTGTTTCTTGGACGACCAGGAGATGGGATGTTTGCCAAGATAAACAATATACGCCCCCGTAGATTTAGATTTGAATTTGTCGCCAGCCCAATCCGCATCACTAAAGGCATGAAGAGACAAAGTATTGTGAGCGGCAAGAAAGATACCTTGGCCTCGGCCTCGAGCAAGATAGCGAAGCACACGTTTGGCACATTGCCAATGCTCATCCGTCGGTTGATGCATGAATTGAGACAGCTTGTTGACGGCGTAGCTAACATCCGAGCGCGTAAGAGCAAGGTATTGTAGGCTGCCAATGACTTGACGATACTCGGTGGGATCGGACAAAGGTGAGCCCGAGGTGATGGTGAGCCGAGAGGTGGATGGCAAGGGTGTGGAGACGAGCTTTGCCTCATTCATGTTGGTGCGATTGAGGAGATCCGTAATGTATTTCCGCTGTGACAAGTGGAGACCTCGGGATGTCCTCGTAGCTTCAATTCCAAGAAAGAATTGTAGGGCACCGAGGTCTTTGAGGGAAAACCGAGACGCCAACTCCTTGATGAAGTGCTGAATGTGAGAGGAAGACGAGCCCGTTATGATCATATCATCAACATAAACTAGCACATAGAGTTTATGTGTTGCCGTGTTGAGAACAAAGAGGGAGGCATCCGCAAGAGAGTTCTTGAATCCAATTTGTAGCAAGAATGTCCGTAATTCCGAGTACCACGCACGAGGAGCTTGTTTGAGACCATAGATGGCTTTCCGAAGTTTGCACACGTGATGAGGATGGTCCTTGTCAACAAACCCCGGTGGTTGTTCCATGTACACATCTTCAGTGAGTGTGCCTTGAAGAAATGCATTATTGACATCAAGTTGATTGATAAACCATCCATTGGAGACCGCAAGACTAAGGACGATGCGAATGGTGGCGGGTTTGACAACCGGACTGAAAGTCTCGTGAAAGTCCACACCCGGACGTTGATGAAAACCCTTGGCAACCAAGCGAGCTTTATAGCGGTCAATAGATCCATCGGGTTTTCGTTTGATGCGAAAAACCCATTTGCAACCAACCACATTGCTCGCTATATTAGGAGAGACCAGATCCCACGTCCCGTTGCGTAGAAGAGCATTGAATTCCTCACTCATCGCTTGTCTCCAATTGGTGTGACGTAAGGCTTGTGTCACTGTAGCCGGTTCAATGTCATCAAAAGATCCTGTACAAACATTCGCAGATGGAGGATTAGATCGAATAAGATTGACCTTGCTGCGAGTTACCATCGGATGCACATTTCGAGTTCCCGGTTCCGCAGTAGCAACACGGGCCGCGTCCGAGGGCAAGGCTACGTCCGAGGGCAAGACCGGAGAGGGAAGCACATCCGGAGACAACACGGGAGAAGGAGAGGCCGCAGCATCACTCGTGTCCGTGGTGCTCTCAACAATGATCAGGGAAGGATCTAATTGTGGGGGCTGCGGTGATGGAGACGGAGTATGTGCAACACTGAGGGGCTCGACGGGTAGGAATGAGGGAGCATGGGACATCGGAGAGGAGACTGGTAAGGTAGGATGTGTGACATATTTCGAGAGGTTGGCAAAGGGGAACACTGACTCATGGAAGACTACATGCCGCGAGACAAACACACGAAGTTTGGATATATCAAGACAAAGATACGCGCTTTGGGTGTTGGAGTAGCCAAGGAAGACACAAGGAGTAGATCTAGGATCAAGTTTGTGAGAGGCATAAGGACGCAGCCAAGGATAACACAAACAACCAAAGATTTTAAGTTTGTGAAGGTTCGGTGAGGTGTGGAAGAGAGCTTCATAGGGCGAGGCATATGAAAGGAGTGGGGTGGGCATGCGGTTGATCAAATAAACCGCAGCCGTAAAGGCGTAAGACCAATATGGTAGAGGTAGGGAGGCGTGCATAAGAAGGGATAATCCGGTTTCGACAATGTGACGATGTCGACGCTCGGATATCCCATTATGCTCGGGAGTGTGAGGTGGGGTGGTGTAGTGAGATATGCCATTGTCCGAGAGAAAGGAACGGAGAGCTATGTATTCTCCACCGTTGTCGGTGTAAAGATTGACTATGTTCGCACTAAACTTGTTTTCTACAAGGGATTTGAAGGCAATAAAGGTTGCTCGAACTTGCGACTTTTGTTTGAGTGGATAAAGCCAAGAATAGCGCGTGTAATGATCAACGAAAACAACGTAATATTTGAAACCATCCATTGAAACAATAGGAGATGTCCATAAATCGGAGAAAATAAACTCAAGGGGTCGTGAAGACACAATGGATGAGTCATTAAACGGAAGTTTATGACTCTTATTACTTAGACACGAATTGCATGGAGAAATAGAAGACTCTTTAACTAACGGAATGTTGACCTTGGACAAGGCATGTTTGAGGATGGGTAGTGACGGATGTCCTAGACGGGAATGCCAAGTGGATACGGTGGGATTGAGATGTGAGAATGCGGCAGTGGGTTTGGTATTCGCAGTAGGGAACGGCCACACATACACGCCATCCTTAATGTTGCCTTGAAGAACCGACGCCCCCGTGTTTAGATCCTTCACCTGAAACATATGAGGAAAGAATTCAACGGAGACATTGTTAGACTTGCATAAACGCTGAACCGAAACCAAATTTTTGTGCATGGAGGAAACACAAAGCACATCATCCATCAATAAGGAACGAGTTGGTAAAGATAACGAAAAGGAACCCGTATGAGTGATGGGTTGTCCGGAGCCATCAGCTATGGTAACCTCTTCGCGGCCGTGATACGGGGTGTGAAGTGAGAGGTTCTGCAAGTCGGATGTGATGTGATGCGAGGCCCCACTGTCCAGTAGCCAATTGGAGGTGTCGTACGTAGGATACGTAGCAACATTCGCTGCTGGTGGCCATGGACGTTGAGGAGGTGTCCACGGTTGTGAGGTGAGATCGAATGAGTTGTTCGCGGTTGTGTAGCGGAAGCGAGAGCAGAATTTGGCGCTGTGTCCTTGAATTCCACACAATTGGCAGCGGCCTCGGTAACCACCCGAGGAATTGCGGTTGTTGTTTTGGCGACCCCATTGAGAGTTGGGGTTACGTGGGCGAGAACGGGCAGCAGCAACATGAGCCGTGACCGGTAGGGCAGCGGCGGGTGGTGGGAGATCAACGGCCAATTTTGCCTCATGGTTGAGAAGTTTTTCGTGCAGCTCCTCAATGGAGATGGCAGCATCTTTGGCATTGATCACGTCAGCAATAGGCTTGTATTCTTCCGGGAGTCCATCAAGAACGGCTTCAAGGACGTCCTCGTGATCCATCGGTTTCCCGAGAAGAGAGAGTTCATCGGTTTTGGTGGTGATAAACCGTAGGTACTCTTCTATTGATTGAGATCCTTTGACACATCGTTTGATCTGATCTCGTAGTTGTTTGATGTGTCACGAGAAGCCTTGCCATAGATGGTTGCTAGGGTTTTCCACGCATCACGAACGGAAGTTGCTCGGGCAATGACCGGTTGAAGCGGTAGGGATAGCGCTCCAAGCATGGAGCTGAAAATCAAGCGATCTTGGTGTTTCCACGGACTAAAGGCGGGATTTGGTTGCTGGATCCCATCAACTTGAATCATGGCCGGTGGTACAATAGAATCTTCGGTGATGAAGCATTCAAGATTGTACCCTTCAAGGAGGGAGCGGATTTGAACGCTCCACGTAAGGTAGTTCGTCGGGGTGAGCTTCGTGACGCTTGACATGTTGCAAGCGAAGAGAAGCTTCTGTGGTTGCTGCGGATCAAACATGTTGACGGTATGCAATTGCTCCGGGAGGTTTTCCATGAGAGGAAGACGCAAGGCACACGGTACGGAATCGGTTGGGACGCGTCCTAGATTCAAGGAAAGCGGTTGAGACGCGACCTTGAATCAAGGAAATTCAGTTTCGTCCAAGGTAGGGGCAGATCGTGGAGGGTAGCCAAGCTTGGATGGTAGATCCGTGGGGATGAGACAACGGAGGTAAGGGGAGGTACCGGACGGCGGTGCAATTGCGGCGGTTGGGACGCGGCCTAGATTCAAGGAAAGCGGTTGAGACGCGACCTTGAATCAAGGAAATTCAGTTTCGTCCAAGGTAGGGGCAGATCGTGGAGGGTAGCCAAGCTTGGATGGTAGATCCGTGGGGATGAGACAACGGAGGTAAGGGGAGGTACCGGACGGCGGTGCAATTGCGGCGGTTGGGACGCGGCCTAGATTCAAGGAAAGCGGTTGGGACGCAACCTTGAATCAAGGAAATTCTGTTCCGGCTTGAATCGTGGAGGGGATCCGAGACTTGGGATGGTAGATCCGTGGTGGTGAGACAACGGAGGTGAGGAGAGGAGCCGGACGGCGGTGCAATGGCGGCGGTGGTGCCGTTGAGCAGATCGCGGCCTAGGGTTCTTGAGCGATGGAGCGCAGATCAGTGGAGGGATAGATTCGTGCTGGTGAAGCAACGGAGAGGCTGCTGAGGTGAGGGTGGGCCGTCGGAGGGTGGTGGAGGGCCGGAGATTGCGGTGGCCGGACCTGTGAAGGTGCGGCGGCAGAGCTTGGCCGAGAAAAAGGGTTGCCGGCGGCTAGGTTTAGTCGTGAGACACAAGGAGCTCTGATACCATGTGAAAGGTAATTCAAATCTGAAAATTGTATTTCTGAATAATGAATTACAATAGCCCTAAGTGGCTATAAATACAATAGGTTAAGAATTAAACCTAATTACGGAATAAGAAATTACAAAAATACCCTTATGTACAATAATGTTCTAATACTCTTTATAGGAGGCATATCTAAGGCCCGTGGCACGTGGTGGTGCTACCATCAGAAGCGGTTGGAGAAAGTTTTTTCACGACCATGGACTGACCCAGGGTTGTACCCTCGAAGTCGAACTGTATTCCGATGGACTAACACCAATGCTTCAGTTTTTCCCTCAACGAGGGCCTAACAATAACAGATTTTGATTTCACTTGTATTTTGATTGCTTTGAACCTCCTTTGAAAAAGAAACATTCCTTTGAACTTGAACTTCATGTTTGTATTTGTTTGATTTTTTTACAATTATTCAATAGTAATTATTATTGTTAGTATCGGTGTTTCTATGGATTTACTATTATTGTAACAAGGGTCGCATATGGACAAGGGTCGATAGGGGACAAGGGTCATAGGGGTCCAAGGTCCAAGGGTCGCGAGGGGTCCAAGGGTCGCAGGGGTCTAAGGGTCATAGAGGGACAAGGGTCGCAGAGAGACAAGGGTTGTAGAGGGACATGGGTTGCATGGATCCAAGGGTCGTAGATGGACAAGGGTCGCAAAGATTTGAGTCAATTATTTGTAAATAATTGTATTGGTAAGTAATAAATAATAAATTATTTATATTATGTGTAAATAACTGTATTGGTAAATAATAAATTATGTATATTATTTGTAAATACTTCTATTGGTAAATAATAAGTAATAAATTATTCATATTATTTGTAAATAATTGTATTTGGAAATGATAAATAATAAATTAATCATATTATTTGTAAATAATTGGATTGGTAAATAATAAATAATAAATTAGTCATATTATTTGTAAATAATTGTATTTGTAAATAATAAATAATAAATTATTCATATTATTTGTAAATAATTGTATTTGTAAATAATAAATAATAAATTATTAATATTATTTATAAATAATTGTATTTGTAAATAATAAGAGTTGCAGGGGTCCGAGGGTTGCATAGATACAAGGGTCGCAGAGATAAAAGGGTCGCAGGGTCAAGGGTAGAACGGGTAAAATCGTCGAACGACCCTTGTACCTCTACGACCCTTGTATCTCTGCAACCCTTGTACTTCTACGACTCTTTGATCCCTGCGATCCTTGGACCATTGTACTCGTTCGACCCTTGACCCTGTGATCCTTTTACCCCTGCAATTCCTTTTATTATTATGAAGAAATTTTTAAAAAATAAAAATGCACCAAATATTTAAAAAATAGCAATGTACCAAATATTTACATCTTCCATTCCAAAAAAAATAATAATGTACCGAATATCAAGTTAATCTCGGGGTGAAGGGATACATTTTCCATTGCTAAATATCTCAGCCGCAATCTTCTCACACATGAAAGGAACATTTTTCGACGCAAAAGCAGTGCGAAAAATTACATGCTTTCCTTACCGAGGTTTCTACGAATTTGTTGGCGTAACATCATATCATTCGAGGTTTTGTTCTCTGGCAGACCTTCATAATACTCATATTTACATTCATCTTCTCCAGAAGCCAAATAAGGAACCCCTCCGAGAATGAGCATCTTGGGGACATCTTTTCTTAGCTTCTCAATCACCGGATCGATATGTGTTTCCTTAATCCTCCACTGGCAGTCGTATACCATGATGCATCGGGTTTTGAAATCCACTTTGATGGCTACCCAATGACATCCTACATATATACTACTGAGCGATGCAATGTTTAGAACCGAGACAAAGCCTTCGAAATCACTCATTGATTCCGTACTTTTGAATGGATACTTGCCATTCAAACAATCACTAAGATATTTCGGCAAAGTATCCATATCCTCGTACGACCACATCTTGAGGATCTGCATGAAAGCAATAGGACAAACGTAAAGTTTCTTAAATATCGCGGGGAATGTCTTCATGCGATAATACTACACCAACAACGCCTCATACAATTGCTGAAAAAAAAATTAACACACATGAATACATATGACAAAAAATGATCTCTGTGACTTCGGGTTCAAAAAAATTTACATCATCTTCAAGCCATATGTTGGACTTTAATATAATCTCCCAAAACTCTGGCCCCCGGGGAATATCTAGACCAGATTTCCACCAACTCTCATGTCCAGGTGTCGTTAGGAACATATATGATCATCTCGTTTTCATACGTATTTCTTGCACGATTTAGGAGACGTTTTTGATACATATGTGATGTTTTACGTATGATTCCGTATCCGTTTTACTTGCTTTCGTGCTTTTCATGTTCTTACAGGTTTTTACGCGTATTTGGACTATTTTGGAGCTAAAGGAACATGCACGGAGCTAAGGAGCAACTTGGGAGATCATCACGGGACAAACGGGACGAGATTGAGCATGGAGAAGCCTCCACCCGGCATTTAGCACGGCAAGCATTTAGGACCATTTTGCCTTGTGCCCGAGCGGGCACACATGCCATGCCCGATCGGGCACCATTCCAGCACCACCACCACA
>CM071862.1:9755292-9766851 GCA_036759665.1 Gynandropsis gynandra
TGTTTGAATTGATACACAAACTTCGGCTTTGGGGCCACCTGCAAAATGACCAATTAATTAAAGAATACATTATACTTCTATCGACTCAAGCGACTCATGCGGCTCATGCAACCCATGCGAACCATGCGACCCAACCGACCCTTTGACTCAACCGACCCATGCGACTCGACTGAACCATGCGACTAATCTTTAAATTTGTCACCAATTAATACATATATCCAACTTATCACAACATTTTAAGACCCACAATCTATTTTTTTATATTGATATAATGAATGATAAACTTTCACCATATCACCCATTAATACCATTGTATTAAGACCCATGATCTATTTTTTTAATTCCCAAATGATCATCTCGTTTTCATACGTATTTCTTGCATGATTTTAGAGATATTTATGATATATATGTGATGCTTTACGTATGATTCTGTATCTGTTTTACTTATTTTCGTGTTTTCATGTTCTTATAGGTTTTTATGCGTATTCGGTTCATTTAGGAGCTAAAGGAAGTGCACGAAACAAAGTACCAACATCGAGGATCATCATGGGACAAACGGGACGAGAATCGGCATGGAAAAGCTACTACCCGTGCGGGTAACTCCTTAGCCCGAGCGGGCATTTGTTACGGCGATTTTGGGCAGCAAATTGAGCACGAGTCGGGCGAGAAATACCCCGCCCGGGGCATGTACCGAGCGGGCAGCACATGTGCGCGAGCGGGCAGGCCTTGTGCCCGAGCGGGCACCCCTTGAGCCCGAGCGGGCAGCCTCCTTTTCATCGCGTTCTTGCGCGATCTTCCGCGCCGTACCCAAGCGGGTCATTTTCTCTGCTCGCTCGGGTCGCGAGCGTCACCTGCAACTTAAAATAAGTTAATTTGACTTAAAACAAATGGAAGTTTGTGGGGGACTCATACAATAAGGAAAACGACTTTACAGGAAGAAAAGAGGGCCAGAGATCGACATTCATTCATTCATTATTCAGTTCTTGATCGAGGGAGAAGAGGAAGGTTCTTGCGAAGGAGACTTACGAGGAGCATTGGAGATCAACTTGACACTTTGGGTTCTTTTGGTTTTCATATTCCTTAGACCTTCTATTTCGTTTATGATTGTTTACGGACGAATGAACGAGTAGTTTGTTTGTTCTAGGAGAAGGGATTAGCCCATGGCTATCCCGGAACCACTTTTGATTTATCTTTGAATGCATCTTCCCGTTTTCGTTTATCTATTCTTTATCTGGGTGCTTAATTTACTTGTGTTTGCGATGGCCACGTAGATGCATGTTTTAGGGATTAGGAGCGAAAGGAGAATTCTAGTCTTAGAAGATCAGGTTTAGAACAACCGAGGTTAGGCCACGAAAGTAGGATAGCAGCGGTGGAGGGTAAAATGGATGAATCACAGATCTTATGGGTTTAGTTCAAGGTGTCAGCCACGAAAGTAGGGGGCAAGTTGACTAGATCACGTGTCTATGCCTTGAGAGGGTAGATATCATATTAGGATCGTCTGCCTTAGATAACTTGACTGGGATTGCATGATAGATAGGTTGAATGTTGGTTTCCGTGGTCTTGAGGTGAAACCGGTTTCCTGGAACGTTCGTCTCATTCTTAAGAACTAGTTTGTTTATTTGCTTTTAGTGTTTCATTCTTCAAACCATATTTCGTTCGTTAGCAAGTTTGATTCACAATTAGAGTTTAGGTAGTGTTGCGTAGTCTCTGTGGGATCGACACCTGAACTACTACACACGTGTCGTGCACTTGCGGGTAGTTTAGGTTATTTGTTTAACTTTGAGAACGCATCAAGTTTTTTGCGACGTTGTCGGGGACTATTGTCAACACGTCTTAGATTCGAGCCTAGAGTCTTTCTCGTTTGTTTTTGTTTTTGTTTTCTTTCCTTTTGTTCTTTCTACGTAAATCGTTCTTTATTTATCCTCTGCAGAGCCTTCAGATCAATGAGAGATGGATAATCAGAACGGCAATAGACAGATGCAGCAAAAACAACTCGTGCCTCAACCGCGAGAACCACAGGCTCCTCCACCACGTCGTCTCAGGGATCACATGGTGTCGAACATGAACAACGTGCAAACAGCCATAAGAATGCATGCTGTTGCGAGAGAACAGTTCGAGATTAAGCCAGCGATGATCAACATGCTTTATCAGAAGCAATTCATGGGTGGAAATCATGAGGATCCCCATCAGCACCTCAGAGACTTCCTTGAGCTTTTTGGTACGTTCAAAGTACACGGAGTTTCAGAGGATGCGATCTTATTGCGTCTTTTCCCCTTCTCAATTGGGGGAGAGAGCAAAAACTTGGCTGCAATCACTCCCCGTTGGATATATCACTACTTGGGATCAGCTCTGCACATTGTTCTTATCGTGTTTCTTTCCTTCGAGCAAGACGATTCAGATGAGGGGGGAAATCACAACGTTCAGATGCAGAGATGGAGAAACTTTGTTTGAGGTGTGGGGCAGATTCAAGAATCTTCTACAGTTATGTCCACACCATGGTCTTGAGCAGTGGTACGTTATCCAAACTTTCTACAACGGAATTTTAGATGAGCACCGTACGACGTTGGATAACGCTGCCAGAGGATCATTCATGGATCTAAGCGTCGAGGAGGCATATGATTTGATTGATAACCTTTCCATGAACCACACCATGTGGTCAACATCGAGAGGTATGCCTAATAGCACTCGTCGCCTATATGAGCCGAATCAGAGCAGAGCAACGGGCAATGGAGCGAACGCCATGTACTGCATGAATTGTGGAGATACAGAGCACGTGGCTTATCAATGCACGCTGCAAGATAATATGGAATACAAGAATTATGTGCAGCAGCAAGGAAACACGCACTTCGGGAATACCTACAACTTGAATTGGAGGAATCACCCGAACTTGTCATACCGAACGACTCAACCGATGAAGTATTCGGGATTTCAGCAACCACAGCAGCCATACCAGCAGAATAACCACCAAATTCAGCATTCTCAGCAAGTTCCGCAAGCTCCTCAACCTCCTCGAGCCCCTTCGTCAAACCTTGAGGCGGTATTGCTCGAATTTATCAAGGAGCAAAGGCAGCAAACATCGACTCAAACCAAATTCAAAGCGGATGTGGGGACAGCGATCAACGCGCTCAAAACTCATATGGAATCCTTGAGCAATCATGTGAAGAGTTTAGAGAACTCCATAGCACAGCAAGCTACCTCATCCTCTCAGAATCCTAGACAGCTTCCAGGTAAACCCGAATTGAACCCGAGAGAGTATGTGAATGCTATTTTCGTGTGCAGCACTGATATGATCGAGGATTCGTCCTCGAAAGATCGAGGGAATGCTGCTGGTACGTCCATGAATAGAGGAAAAGGCAAGATCGCGATTATGGAAGGAGTTGAACCAGATTTAGACAAACCATACGTTGCTTCACCGGCATACAAACCTCTTATACCATTTCCTCAACGGTTGGTGAGTAGTAAAAATGAAGAACGAGTGGGCAGATTCGTAGAGGATCTCAAGAAGCTTGACAACAGCATCCCATTCGTGGTAGCCCTCCAAAAGATGTCTAACCACGCCAAACTCATCAAAGAGGTACTGTCCAAAAAGAAGCATATTGAAGAGAACGACACGGTAGCACTCACCGAGGAATGTAGCGTTGTCATTCAAAACAAGCTGCCACCAAAGTTGAAGGACCCCGAAAACTTCTCCATTCCATGCACAATAGGTAATCTTGATATTGATAATGCTTTGTGCGATTTAGGGGCAAGCGTGAGCATCATGCCACACTCAGTTTTTAAGTGGATGGACTTAGGGGATCTCAAACCTATAAAGATGTGTCTACGCCTCGCAGATCATTCGGTGAGATATCCGGTGGGGATTGTTGAAAACGTTCCCACCAAGGTAGGTAATCTCTTCATTCTCACTGACTTTGTTGTACTTGAAATAAAGGAAGATGCTAGGATACCTATTATTCTTGGTAGACCGTTCCTAGCTACTGCAGGTTGCATGATAGACATACAACAAGGAAAGCTCTCCTTACGTGTCGGAGATGAGGCGATCAAATTCAACCTGTCCAGCCCCATGAACGAACCCTTATCCAAGGAGTCTTGCTTTACAGTTGATTCGATGAACGAGTTATCAAAGGACACGCACGATCAAGTAAGTGTTTCTGATCCACTTGTACGATATCTAACACGAGTTTAGGATAATGCAGGATTTACGGACGAAGGAGCTGAGGTGTACATGAAATTCATGAGTGCTATTGCAGCGCTAGGAGACGCCACATGTGAGGAGATACCACACGAAATCCTTGCTGGTTTCGCAGCGGAGAAGATGTCCAAACTTGAGCCCGAGCCTCCACCGTCTTCTTTTCGGTATGATTACGCTGATTCCAATAAAACATACCATGCTGTTATAAACGCTAACATGAGTGAAGATGATATAAGAAAGTCACCCACACGCGTAAAGAAACGTAGGAGAGTTAGCTCTTCAATGTGTATGCACGGAAGACAGCCACGAACCTTCCATCGAAACTCAGAAGAGGCTGCACCCTCACTTGCACGAGGTAATGGAAAAAGATGTCATAAAACTTTTCGATGCAGAAACCATTTATCCAACCTCGGGCAGCAAACGAGTGACTCCCGTGGATGATGTACCAAAGAAAGATATAATGACTAAGAGATGGCACGATAAGAAGATCCTACCTCATGACTTCCAACAAGGTGATTTAGTTCTACTTTTCAATTCTCGTCCTATGCTTTTCTCGGACACACTACTGTCTCGTTGGTCTGGTCCTTTTCAGGTACGAGAAGTCTTCACAGATGGAGAAGTGGAACTTTGGAGCGAGACGGGTGACAAATTCAAAGCTAATGGACAGCGGCTAAAACTCTACCAAGCTGTTCAACCGATCGAAAGTGGAAACTCCATTTCCCTTTCCGATCCACCCGTCGCGCACGCATGAGGAATGGAGACGTCAAAGCTTAAAGACGTTAAATAAGCGCTTTCTGGGAGGCAACCCAGCTTTTTGATTTTATTTTTCTTAGTTTTTAGTTTGAGACTCGATTATTCGTTTTCGATTAAAAAAACAAAAAAAAACAAAAAAAACAAAAAAAAAAACAAAAAAACACAAAAAATACCATCGCAAACGTGCTTCACTTCCCTTACCATCCATCGGCGATTCAAGTTGGGGGAGTACCTCACGTTTGTCAGGTGATTTCGTTTCATTTTCTTTCATCTTCCTTTTGACTTTGTAGTTTTTAGGTAAATTTTGTAGTTTTTAGCTTGTTTTTGTTTTCGTGAGTCAGAGTCGTCCCAGGCACTTGTTCGGTGCCACTTTTTGAGATGAACCCTGAACCTAGGATGCTTAAGAAGTTGGTCTTTTCCGTGAAATTTTGCATGTTCGTGCTAGGTTTTCCCTAAGCGTTATAGCTTATTAGTCGACTAAAAAACAATAGGTCGTAGTTCTTTGGGAATCCTAGTGTTGCTTGTGGGGGGTTTAGACGAGGTCCCTAGGCTAGTTTATTGTTTATTCTCTCTATCCAGATGGTCATACTTCGTGTAGACGATGCTTTACTTCACTTTTCGTTGAGGATTACTATGTCGTATGAGATCGAGCTTATTTGCAGATTAAGAGCGCACACTAACACTCCGTTGTCGATATAAATAATGCCTAAAACGCATGATCTAAAATCGATATGAGTGCATCGAACTTGATACTCTTTCGATGGCTCGGGTCTAAGGGCCCGACTGGTGGAAACGCGGCG
This sequence comes from Gynandropsis gynandra, assembly GCA_036759665.1. Lineage (NCBI taxonomy): Eukaryota > Viridiplantae > Streptophyta > Magnoliopsida > Brassicales > Cleomaceae > Gynandropsis > Gynandropsis gynandra. The sequence goes on from CM071862.1 coordinate 9,761,038, forward strand.
TTTGCGCTTGCGTTTGGTGGCGTTTGCGCTTGCGTTTGTGGGCGTTTTGTTTCATTTTGCCTGAATGGTGGAAACGCGGCGTTTGCGGGCGATTACAACTAGAAGCGAATGGTAGAAAACTGTTGCGTTTGCGTTTTGAGGAAAATTACCAAAATGGACATTTGTTAATAAAATTGTCTATTTATATACTTTTTAATTATGATTTTCAAATATTTGAATATACAATATATATACATATATATCTATATTTATGATTAATATAAATTATAATAAAAACTTAAAATAATTTTATCAAAACATATATATATACACAAATATATATATATAATAAACATATATATATATATATACAAATATATATATATACAAATAAAATATCTAAAAAAATAAATCATTTAAACAAAATTTGAAATACATATAAAACATAAAATACCAAATACATATAAAACATAAACGAAAATGTATAAAAAAAAATCCAAATACATATAAACCATAAAACATAATATCTAAAAAAAGATCCAAATACATATAACATAAAATAAAATATCTAAAAAAATCCAAATACATATAAAACATAAACGAAAATGTATAAAAAAAAATCCAAATACGTATAAACCATAAAACATAATATCTAAAAAAAGATCCAAATACATATAAACCATGAAACATAATATCTAAAAAAAATCAAAATACATATAAACCATAAAACATAATATATAAAAAAGATCTCTAACATTAGCGCTCCGCATCCCATATTTCTCGTGCTATTCCATCCCTGACGTTTGACATGTAAACATCGGCAGTTGGATCATAAAATCTATCAATAGCAATATCATCACGTGATGGAGACGTGTTTCCAGTGAGTTCCGGTGTGTGATCCTCAGTAGTCTCAGCCACATTAAAATCGATATCTTCTTCATTAGAATCTCGAATGAAATTATGAAGTGCCATGGTAGCCGCAACAATCGTTTTTTGTATCTTTATACTATAACGAGGTGGACCTTTCAAAATCTTCTATTTACCTTTCCAAACTCCAAACGTCCTCTCAATTACTGAACGTAATGCAGAATGCCTCTTATTAAATATCTCAGGCATAGTCCTTGGTCGACGTCCAGAAAACTGATTAGGGTGATACGGTTCGCCTGGATAAGGAGCCATAAAACCCTTTCGATTAGGATAGCCAGAGTCTACTAAAACATATTGTCCCAAATCTGGAAAAGGAAGGAACTTATCATGTCGTGCACACTCTGTTAGTTTCTTCGTGTCGTGTGCACGTCCTGGATCTCCAATCCGTGTGTAAATAAATCTCATCTTGAAATCACATATTGCCAAGATGTTCATCGATGTATATTCTTTACGATTCCAATATGTGATCTTGTCTTTGCCACTAGCGAGTACTGGAATATGAGTTCCGTCCAAAGCTCCAATACAATCCCTGAAATATGGAAAATATCTTCTATCGTGTCGAATCATCGGACATATTTCAGCAAAATCTTCTCGCTTCCATGAAACATTATCCGCATGTAGTCGACATAAGGTATCCAGTACTTCTTCAAACTTATATGTCATGGTCCACTGAGAAACTTGGAAATCCGCTGCTACGACTCTCTGTGATATGTTATGTCCTAATATCTTCAAAGTTATACCCAAAGCCACCTCAGCACCCACTTTGTGAAATTCTTGGAGTCCAAACTCCTTTAGTTTCCTCAAAAGCTTATGAAACACCGATTTTCTCATACGTAAAAAATGAAGGCATTGTTCATCACTCCCATACATCAATTGATGCATAATCCGTACTCCTCGCTTTGGTTCAGTTCTGATTTTTTCTTTCAAACAATATCTTGTCGGATTTATGTCAATCAACGCATTAAGTGCTTCATCGTCTCCAATAATGATTTCTACAATTGCCTGCAAATTTCAAAAGTAAATCCAATAGTAAAATATTATATAATAAACGTCTTAAAACTAGAAAATAATACATTCAAGTTCCAAAGTTCAAACTCATACGTAAAACAAAATATGATAAATGTCTTAAGCATAAAAACAACATATGATAAATGTCTTAAGCATAAAAACAACATATAAAAATCTAAAGAGGAAGTTTCTATTCCTTCATATTTCTCGACTCTTTGGTTTGGACCATAAGAAATGGTAACTTCTCTTCATCTGGAAGAGCAAGAAATACACCCCGCATAGTTTCATCTGTCGCTACAAGATTAAGCGATGCCTAATAAAGAGGACTCATAGTGACCAATCCAGGTACATCCTTAATAGCAGCCACAACATTCGCCATACGCTCTTCAATTGAAGGCCCTTGTTGTATTCCATCTCTCGAAGTCAATCGGTCCAAATACTCATTACGCGCCTCCATTGTTACTGCAATACGTTCTATAGTATCTCCTTTCGTATGTCCGGATTGTTTCTCTAATATATAGAGATCAAGTATAACACGAGTCATCCGATCCGACCAAACTATTTTCTAAAAAATTATGAATCCCAAATTAAATGACTATCACAACTAATTGTCATTCAAATAACAAAATTAATGCATATATGAAAAATCTTTGCACATATGAAATAGTATATACCTTCTTTTTCTCGCATTCACCACTTGCCGAAGCCATGTGTCTTTGCTGCAACAAAAACAAATCATGACCATTAATGAGCGAAACGAAAATATAAAATCTTCTTATAAAGTGTTTGTCCGCAGTTTTTCAGCCTCCGGATAAACCTTGAAAACGGAAAAACACAAAAATATTCAATAAAATAGTTAATAAAATATAAAATGAATTTTAATACAATAAATAAAATTTTAGAGATATACCTGAATTTTGTTTTTCCACCAATGGTCGGGGGCTTGAAGAGTTCCATTCATAGGATCAAATCCTAGACCAGTAGCCCCATAAGTGATCTTACGGTAGATGTAATAGTCTCTCTTCAGACTATCAATCTTGTTCTTAATTTTCCCATAAGTCAAATTCATTCCAAAGCTTTTATTTAACTCTCTAATCAAGTTCTCCTTACCAACGTCACTTAGGTTACCTCCTTTCGTATGTCCGGCTTGTTTCTCTAATATATAGAGATCTAGCATAACACGAGTCATCCGATCCGACCAAACTATTTTCTAAAAAATTATGAATCCCAAATTAAATGACTATCACAACTAATTGTCATTCAAATAACAAAATTAATGCATATATGAAAAATCTTTGCACATATGAAATAGTATATACCTTCTTTTTCTCGCATTCACCACTTGCCGAAGCCATGTGTCTTTGCTGCAACAAAAACAAATCATGACCATTAATGAGCGAAACGAAAATATAAAATCTTCTTCTACTTCACGTAGAGGTCGTGGAGACAAGTCATCAAGTGGGTAGAATTTCGTTCCACACCGCAAACGACATTTCATACAAAGAAATGAAGAACACAACTACATATCCTCAAATCTTCTTCACCGGTGAGAAATCGATTTCAATATCTAAGATCATAACAACAATTTCAATATACTTATGTGAACAAAATGGCTCGTTTAGATCATCCAAACACACTCTTTTGATTAGTGAACAATCAATTCCAAAAAATCAGTGTTCTTCAGATCTTCCTTACTAAATGAGCAAATCTTTGTTACAGCCACACTATCAACAATGGAATGCATAAATCCACAAGCCATCTAACCATATCCCAAGGGCTTCTCATATATAGATGTAAATAAACATAAACCAGTCAGGAAAATATTGACAAATAGATTCTGTAAACATCGTTACCAGCCCAAGATTTTCTACGCGGAACAATGAAATCAAGTCCTTTAAACAAATTTCAGTTAGGTCCTATGATAGGACTCCAATCTGAAATTGAAAACGTAACAACGTTACAAAAAATAAGATTTTTAAATTTAGCGTTTTGTGGCGACTGCGACTTCCTGCGACTCCACCTGTCACCTGAGATAACGCCCGGAGTCGCCAGAAAACGCAGTCGCTACGTTTGCGTCTTCTGGCGACTCCACCAGTCATCACCTAAGTGGTGGGTTGGCGATCATCTTTCTATGTCCCAAGGGCATGGCACAAATAAAAGCCGCCTACTCTGCTGCACTCTTAAACGAGATGCATGAGTATACCGTCATTGGTAGTTTGGGTCTAAGTAGAGGTTGGATCCCTTCAAATCCGACGTCCTAGAAGCCTAGTGTGTACGCAAAGAAAAAGAAATAAAATAAAAAAAGGGAACGAAAAAGAAGTCATAAAAAGAAAATAAAAAGAAAAAAAAGAGAAAGAAAAAGAAAAAAAGGAATAAAGAAAGAAAGAAGCTCGAAAAAGAAACAAGTATCCTCGGTTGTTCTAGGTTTAGCATTGTCTGAAGTCTTGTTTGGTGGAGAGAGTTACGGTGGCTTGTTTAGTCTTCCTTTGATTTAATTTCTCATGGGTAGCTTTGGTGAACCTAGGATGAAGACTTAAAACTTAATTAGGCCGAATTTGCTCTCAACGTGCTAGTNAAGGCGACATCGCCCTAAGAATCTACGCTCTACCTCACGATGGCTCCAATTATGCCCCGCCGATGCCGGTGGCGAAAGCGGCAGCATCGGTGGAAGTGGTCGAGGAGGAAAAGAAGTTCGAAACCTATGAAAACCCATTTGTAGAAACCGACAGAATCCCAGAAAACCGACAGAATCCCTCCTTCCGCCAAGCCATCTCCTCCGCAAGCAGCGCCGGAGATAAGAGCGGATTTCATGAGGGTGCCAGGTCCACCGGCGGCGGCAGTGATGCAGATGCAAGTGCCGAGGCAGAACCCGGAGTTCCAACTGGTGGAGACAAGCCCTCCTCTAGCGGCGCGTATGCGTAATGCGTACTACTTCCGAAGCGGAGACAAGACGTCGAGCACGTACGACCTGGTCGAGCAGATGGTTTTCCATGGTTTTGTCGGAAACCAAACAGAATACAGAACTAAAAGAAGAAGATGAAGGGGGAAACCCCACTTCGATAACTGGGAAATTCTGCCATCGACCAAAAAAATGGTAGTTGTGTTCATACACCGAAACCCTAATTTTATGGCCTAGAGAGAACGAGCGAGGAGGAGGAAAGAGGCGAAGAGAGTCGGCGAAGAGACTTACCGGTGAGGAGGAGTCGGCGAGGAGGAGTCTGGAGGAGGAGTCTGGTGGAGGACGATGAGAAATGAGAAGAAATCGCACAGGCAGAGGAATGAGAAGAAAGGAGACAGAAGGGTAATTTAGTAATTTAATAAAAACGCCTGAAAACGTAACGTAACGTTACAAAAAATAAGATTTTTAAATTTAGCGTTTTGTGGCGACTGCGACTTCCTGCGACTCCACCTGTCACCTGAGATAACGCTCGGAGTCGCCAGAAAACGCAGTCGCTGCGTTTGCGTCTTCTGGCGACTCCACCAGTCATCACCTAAGACATATTTATAATAAATGAAAAGACATGTCTTTTGATACATACCCTTAAATTATCATTAATTACAATAAATCCTCAATTTGTAATTAATCACAAAACCATCATTAGATTTCTAGAATTGCGGAATGGCACGGAGGGATTTTCACCCGATAAATTGTCTCCTCAATACGACACTAATCATCACCGTGTGTACATCAATAACAATTATCTAATACTTATATTTATATGAATCAACGTTAGAATAAAATTTCTAACAAATTTTGTTATACTTAAAAGTAATTTCTTAATATATTTTTTTAAAATGGTCATTTTAAAAGTTTTTATATCAATTTTACGTAAATTCATGTTAATTTGGGTAGTAAAAAGAAAAAAACTAATTTATGATTTTATAATTAATATCTAATGC
>CM071862.1:9784883-9804532 GCA_036759665.1 Gynandropsis gynandra
AGGGGTCCAAGGGTCGCAGAAGGACAAGGGTCGCAGGGGTCCAAAGGTCGCAGAGGAACAAGGGTCGCAGAGGGACAAGGGTCGTAGGGGTCCAAGGGTCGAAGAGGGACAAGGGTCGCAGGGGTCCAAGGGTCGCAGAGGAACAAGGGTCGAAGAGGGACAAGGGTCGCAGGGTCAAACTGGGTCGCTGGGTCGAACTGGGTCATAAGGTCGCAGGGGTATTTTGGGAATATCAACATTTATACAGATACTTTTGAAGTTAAAATTTTTTTCTTTTTCGGGAAGGGTATTTGTGAAGTGTTTTAGCCCTACAAGGGTATTTTTGAAGTTACCCCAAATGGAAGTGTCTGGTAAATGGTTCTTCAGTGGCTTTCTCTTGGTGCATTGGTTCAAGCGTACAAAATCAAGAAGACAACAAAGAAAACAATGATGTGGATTTTACTAATGTAGATGAGGATGCCTCATATTTAGATCAAATTGAGGTATCCAATTTAAATGGTGAAATCCAAAAACTGTTCTTTGTTATCCGTTTGGTAGGTTTGTCTACAATTCTTACTTGCTTTGTTGTTGTCTAATCGATGTTATAGAGAGTCAACACTGTTTTGGTTTACTTCTTTTCTTTATATTGCAACTATTGAACCGAAATTGACTAATTTGGATGATCTTTATTCTCATTCTATATGTTCATAGATGTTTTAAACAAATTTTGTTCGGTACATATGTTATTATCAATTTTTTTTATTGATTCTTGGTATTTATTTTGTTACAGGAATCTTACTGAGCATTTGAAGTTGTATCCAACCATTTGCATTTCTCTATTTAGTGAAAGCAAACAAGATGAGCATGTAAATATTTAGTTGCTAGATTGCATAATAATATATAAACTAAAAACATATACTACTCAGGTCGTCCATTTGCAATCCATAAGACACGATATCCTTTGTTCAACATCCCCTTTTTATTTTCACTTTCTAAAAGAGAAAAGACATAAAAAAACAAAAAAAAAAGAATTGGATAAAACCATCATCTAATTGATAGGAAAAAAACAGTCTATCTCTCCTTGAAAATACTGCTTTAGTCCTATTCTCCCGTTGATTTTGACTCACATCCTATTCCCCTTCAATTTTTATTTTCATCCTATTCCCCTCTCGAAATTACTGCTTTAGTCCTATTGCCCCTTGATTTTGACCCACATACTATTCCCCCCTTAATTTTTATTTTTCATCCTATCTCCCTCTCAACTATCAAAAATATGTCTAAAACTCCCTCCGTTATTTATCCGTTAATTATCCGTTAACCGACCCGATTTTGACCTGAATTTGACCAAATTTTGAATTTAATTTTGATCCGAATTTGATTCAGTTTTGACTCAATTTAACCCAAATTTGTACTTAATTTTGATCTGAATTTTGACTTAAATTAAATCTGAATTTTAACAATAAATCAAGTTAATTATTCAATTTCATCGATTTACTTGGTTTAATTGATTTCAAATAAAATGAGTACGGTTTTTTACTTGAAATCAATTTTTACCCAAATTTGACACCAATTTTGACTCAATTTTAACCCAAAACCGATCCAATTTTTATCCAATTGTGACCTCAATATTGACTCGATTTGAACCTGAATTTTTACTTAATTTTGACCCGAAATTTACTTAATTTTAACACGAATATCAACAATAAATCAAGTTAATTATTTAATTTAATCGATTTACTTGATTCAATACTGTATCCAATTTTGATTCAAAATTAATTAAATCGAATAAGTCACTTAATTTTATGAAATTATCTAAAAAATAACATTTATTATTTATGTGTGTAGTAAACTTGCATCTAATTTACTAAAATATAACATTTAAAATTAAATCGGGTCAAAATTAAGTAAAAGTTCGGGTTAAAAGTGAGTCGAAATTTGGGTCACAATTTGGGTCAAAATTGGATCCGATTCGGGTCAAAATCGGGGTAAATTGATTAACTTGACTTGATCCACTTTTGATATAATTAACAAAATTGTATTTAACTTTAACTTGAAATCAACTAAATTGAATAATTATCTTGATTTATTATTGATATTCGGGTTAAAATTAAGTAAATTTTGAGTCAAGATCAAGTAAAAATTTGGGTTCAAATCGAGTCAAAATTGAAGTTATAATTTGGGTCAAAATTAGATCAATTTTGGGATAAAATTGAGTGAAAATTTAGGGTCAAATTTGGGTAAAAGATAATTTCAAGTAAAAAAACCATAGTCAATTTTACTCGAAATCAATTAAATAAAATAAATCGATTAAATTGAATAATTAACTTGATTTATCGTAAAATTCGAGTTATAATTAAGTAAAATTTGGGTCAAAATTAAGTACAAATTTGGGTTAAATCGAGTCAAAATTGAGGTCACAATTTGGGTCAAAATTGGTTTGGTTTCGGATTAAAATTGAGTCAAAATTAGGGTCAAATTTGGGAAAATTTTATTTCAAGTAAAGAAATCATACTAAATTTTACTTGAAATCAATTAAATCAAGTAAATCGATTAAATTGAATAATTAAGTTGATTTACTGTAAAAATTCGGATTACAATTAAGTAAAAATTGGGTTAAATCAAGTCAAAATTGAGTCAAAATTAGGTCGAATTGAGTCAAATTCGGGTCAAAAGTCAAAATCGGGTTGGTTAACGGATAAATAACAAAGGGGGGTTTTATGCAGATTTTTTTATAGTTGAGGGGGAATACGATGAAAACTAAAAATTGAGGGGGGAACAGGATGTGGGTCAAAATCAAGGGCGAAATATAACTAAAACAATATTTTCAAAGGGAGAATAAGATGAAAACTAAAAATTTAGGGGAATAGGATGTGGCTTAAAATCAAAGGGAGAATAGAACTAAAACAATATTTTTCGAGGAGGGAATAAGTTGTTTTTTCTATTGATATAATATTTAATCATAACAAATTATTTTAATGGGAAGCTAGTAAAGCTAAGAAAAATTCAATTTTTTATATAAGTTATAAAAAAATATATTTTGATGATCTTATTATTTATTTTATAAAGTTGATATTATTATTATATTATTATTATATTTTTATGTTACTATTTTTTGAACTTATTAATTTTTTTATCATCTATTACATATATTTTAAAATTTATCTTTAAATTTTAATAATTTTTAATATATAACAATAATATATTTATCATTTCGCGCATGGAGTTCAACCATCGTGAATAATAAATAAGTATCAATGAGTCGAATAATGTCGCAACTGCTTAAATTAAATGTGAGGTAGTTTTAGTGGTTATATTAAATTTGATTTATTATATTATTTTTCTTTAAAAAAAAAGTTGCTGAAGTTGTTAATTAGGGGGAACTTCAAAAATACCCTCGTAGAGCTAAAATGCTTCAAAAATATCCTTTTCTGAAAAAAAAAATTTCAACTTCAAATCTACCCTTAAAATATTAATAATCCCATGTTACCCTTGTCGATAATTTTGCTCTCTCCTCCAGAGCACCTCTATTTCTCTCTCTCCTATGGTGCGAAAATTACTGTTCTCCCACACCACAACAGATTCGCCGAGAGTAGCTTGAGTCAGCATCAGATTCGCTGCAAATAGGTTGAAATCGTTTGTTGTCAACAAGGAAGCTTGTAATTAAGCACGTACCGCAGAAAAACCAGGCATGTATAGTGAGTTTTTCGTGTTTCTCTTGTTTTTTCTTGTTTCTTTTGAGAGTTATGAAGTATAGGGTCAATATAAGACTCGTTTATTGAAAACGAGTCTAAATGAGTTATATTTATTGAAATGTCAAATAATCACAATTAGTGACTAGGTCACGGAGTCACACGTTCGCACTGAGTCACAGAGTCTCATCGAGGGATCCAAGGGAACAAATGTCAAAGGGTCGCAGGGGTCCAAGGGTCACAGAGGTAAAGGGGTTGCAAAGGGGTCAAAGGGTCGCATGGGTAAAGGGGTCGCAAATGGGTCAAAGGGTCGTAGGGGTCCAAGGGTCACAGAGGTACAAGGGTCGTAAAGGGGTACAAGGGTCGCACAGGTACAAGGGTGGCATAGGGGTACAAGGGTCGCAAAGGGGTACAAGGGTCGCAGAGGGGTCAAAAGGTCGCAAGGGTACAAGGGTCAGAGAGGTACAAGGGTCGCAAAGGGGTCAAAGGATCGCAAAGGTACAAGGGTCAGAGAGGTACAAGGGTCGCACTGGGTCACAGAGTCTCATCGAGTCGCACGGTCGTAGTGGGTCACAGGATTTACCCCTCTTTTTATGTTTTTGTTACAGGTGTAATGGATACGGTTGATGAGAAAATAACACTGGTTATTTTTTGTATGATGGTAAATGGGAAAACCCCAAATGCAAAATCTGAATGGGTTGGTAGAGTTGAGGAAAACGAGAGAGTATTTTTCTTATGTCCTCCGGTTAGTTTGACATACCAGCAGCTGACTGAGGAGTTATGCGTAGAGATGATGGTGGGAAATAATACAACGAAGTTGTAGTTAAGCTATTTGCCCAATATTTGTGAAAATAGGAAGCCGACATATACAATGAATGACAAACATCTTATTTGTTATATGTTCGATCGCATAAGAGGAATTCGACCAGTGCTGTATATGGAGATAGAATTGGCAAGTGTGAAGTATGAAATTGAATTTGATAGGGAAATTAAGCCTCTAATTCTTGGTTTTGGAAGCATTACTAAAGAAGGTGAGGATCGAGGTATTGTAGATTATGATGACTGTGTTATTGTAGGTCCAAATAACGAAAGTAGAGTTGAGAGTAATCCGGAAACAATAAATATTTTAGATTCGGATAGTTCTGATAGTGAACATACAAGCAGGTTAAGAGAAGATGGTGGGTGTGCCATGAATGTGGTAGTTGATAGAGTTGTTTGTGGCAATAATAAAGTTTGATTATGATCTTCGAGTTCAAAGATGGATTGAATCTTAAAATTGGATGTGGTAGTTGATGGAGTTGTTTGTGGCAGTAATAAAACTCAGAAGTGGTAGTTCACGATAGTGAAAATAATATCTTCGAGTTCAAAGATGGATTGAATCTTAAAATTGGGCAAGATTTTGATAGCAAAAAGGATGTACATGCATTTGTAAGGAAGGGTTCAATCGAAGCTTCGTTTAGATATACAACATTGAGATCTGATACGAAGCTATGGGAATTACGATGCAAGTTTGGCAGAAGTGGTTGTAAATGAAAATTACGCGTGCCAGCAATCCCGAATTCCAAACGGTTTAGTGTGAGAACACACCATCCCATTCATAACTATTCACCTGTATCTAAATGGACCAAAGCTACAAAGGGTACATCGCAAATGGTTAAGGATTATTTGAAAGAGGAATATGCTTAAAATTATGAAACACCTCCACTAAAAGAATTGATGGCTCATGTAAAAGCAAAATAAGGTGCCAATGTATCGTATTTGATGGCATTAAGAGGCAAATGCGGTGCTCAAAAGGAGATTCGTGGTGATGACTTTGAACATTATAGGAGGCTTTCTGGGTGGTTGCACAAGTTTACACAATGAGATCCCGCATCTGTCGCAAATCTTCAGCTCGACATTGATGGGAAAAGCTTCAAATACCTTTTTATGGCTGCCAGAGCAACTATAAAGGGATGAAAATACATGCGTAAAGTGGTTGTTGTGGATGCGACATTTCTGACAGGAGTGTACAAGGGAGCATTGATTGTGGCGACCGCCCAAGATGGTGAACATCACCAATATCCTATTGTATGGGAATAGTCGACAGAGAGAAGGACGAATCGTGGACGTGGTTTATGTCAAGATTGAAAGAGGTGATACCGGACGGACGTGATGTCGTTGTGATATCTGATCGTCGTAAAAGCTTGATCAAAGCAGTCAAACAAGTGTATAGAGAAGCTGATCATGGTTTTTATGTGCGTCATTTATCGCAAAATATAAAGAGCTACGTCAATAAAGGCCATGGTAGAAAGACTTCAAAGGGTGATATTGTAGCGGAAATGTTCTTCAAATGTGCAGCAGCATACACGGAGAACGAATTTGAAATGCTATTGAATAATTTGAAGGCCAGGTACAAAAATGACTTTTGTGACTTTTGTGACCTCTACGACCCTTGTACCCTTTGCGACCCTAGCACCTCTGCCACCCTTGTACCCTTTGCGACCCTTTGACCCTGCGACCCTTGTGTCCCTGCAACCCTTGTACCCCTACGACCCTCGTACCCCTGCGACCCTTGTACCCTTGCGACCTTTGTATCTCTGCGACCCTTGTATCTCTGCAACCCTTGTACCTCTACCACCCTTGTGGTTGTTGTGACCTTTATGGCCATTTTTTACCTTTGTGACCTTTGTGCACGTATCCAAATGTTGCAAAGTATTTGGAGAAAGAGGAAGTTGATCCCGTTAAGTGGGAAAGATGCAAATTTAAGGGGAAAGGTACAACTTATTAACCACTAATGGCGCCGAGTCAATAGATTCAACGTTGAAGAAGTCAAAAAAATTTACGATCCTAGGGTTTTTAGATATTTGTTTGGAAAGATAGTGGAATGGTTCAATAGGTATAGGTTGGAAGTAGCTACCAGTGATGATTCTCAAATGTTAACACCTTACGTTGAGAAAACGTTACATGAACGGTTTGGACAGGCATCCAAGTATGATGTTATTGAATTGAACAGCCTGAGTGATGAGTATGAGGTGAGAAATAAGATGGGTAGAAGATTTGTAGTGAGTCTTCAAAAAAGAACATGCGAATGCAAAATGTTTGATGTGAATAAGTATCCATGTTGTAACGCAATTGCGGTAGCACATAAGGTTGGTAAAGGTCACAAGATACCAGATCTATGTTCAAACTACTACCTTTGGGAGATATGGCATCTGGTTTACCAAGAAACCGTGCATCCGGTTCCTGATTGCAGTGATTGGGACATTGCTCTTCAATTTACTGAAGTTACGGTTCTACCTCCTATGTTGGCTGAGAAAAGGCAAAGTGGGAGGCCTAAAGAGAATCGTTATTCTGGACCCGGTGAGGCTCGGAGAAGTACCCCATCTTTAGCGAGACAAACCCCGTCTGCTTTATAGGCGATGTAAGATATATCAAATGAAAGGATACGGACTACTGTGGGAGGCATATCTAAGGCCTGTGGCAAGTGGTGGCGCTACCATCAAAAGGGGTTGAGAATGTTTTCTCAAGACCATGGACTAACCCAAGGTTGTACCCTCGAAGTCGTACTGTATTCCGATGGACCAACACCAATGCTTCAGTTTTCCCTCAACGAGGGCCTAACAATAACAGAGTTTGATTTCAGTTGTATTTTGATTGCTCTGAACCTCCTTTGAACAAGAACATTCTTTTGAACTTGAACTTCATGTTTGTATTTGTTTGATTTTTTTTACAATTATTCAATAGTAAGTATTATTGTTAGTGATGTGCGTTAAGCTCAAGTAATAAAACCTAGACTAACGCTTCCGCAAGAATACGGATCGTGTAGTAACTAGGGTCGAACACAAGGAATTGATGCGACTTATAAGCTATTAAACTAATGGATAAGACGTGTAAAGTTACTAATGATGGAATTTTGATTGAACTAAACTAAACTAAATCGACGAGATAAACTTATGACTAAGCACCATGGGTATCGATAGTTTGCACAACGATGTAATGGAGTTCTAAAAGGATAATTGGTCTTAGGTACTATCACGACGAAGTCTAATGCCCTGGCGTAGATTTATTAGACTTCTAATATCATCAATCAAGTGGCGTACAAGTATTGAAGCATTAAGATCAACCATGAAATCTGAAAACATGATCAAATACCAAATTCATTCATATCGAGTGGCGTACAAGTATGAAAGCATTAAGATCCACCATTCATTAAGCGTAAGACTTCGTTACAACATGGCAATACTCTCTAACCCATGGCAATGGATCTACTCAGACATGAATACAACAAAGGAAACACAAGAGAATTCTACTTTTGACATAGATAGAGAATGAGATGACTCCCTATTCATAAACCGATGTCTTCGATAGATCCTCCTTGCTCCCGATCCGTTGTTCCGTCTTTTCTTCCTTCTTCCTTCTGCTCTAATGTCTCTGAATGTTCTCTCATCCAATCTGGTTCGAAAACTCCCTTTTCAGATCTAATTTTCCCTTAATTTGGCCGTTCCAAAAGTTAGGAATTAGTTGAGGAATTCAAGGGCCTGAGCGGGCACAGCCTCTACCCGCTCGTGCAGGCCCTATGCCCGACCGTGTGCTTCATTTGGCCCGAGCGGGCACTCATGCCCGAGCGTGTGGCTTCATCCACCCGAGTCGTGCAAACCTACGGCTATTGTTGGATGGTAATTAGCACGAGCGGGCACACTAAATCAGAGGGCACAGGCACACCTCCCTGGTCGTGTTCCTTGAGTGCCCGAGTCGTGCAAAGCTACGGGGGTAATTGGCAGCAATTAGCCCGATCGTGTACACTTCCAACGCAATGCCCGAGCGTGCATGTCTTGAAATGTTGTTTCCGCTCCTTTCGCTCGGTGTTTGAGTGTTCACTTTCAGTCCATGGCCATGCACAAGTCGAACCTTGTTACTCAACTACGTTTTCGGGGGTAGATTGCCATAATCTCTCGTGTTTCTCCTCATGTCTTCGTTTCCTATGCAAAACACGAAATGTAGATAAAGTCTTCGAATAAACTCGATAAATGAATGAAATCTAAGTAATCTACTCAAAACTAGACCTAAGAATGATATAAAAACTACAACGGATTACGTGTAATCAGTTAGTATCGTTGTTTTTGTGGATTTACTATTATTGTAACAAGGGTCGCGGATGGACAAGCGTCGAAAGATGACAAGGGTCGCAGGGTTCCAAGGGTCACAGGGGTACAAGGGTCGCAGAGGGACAAGGGTCATAGAGGGACAAGGGTCGCAGATGGACAAGGGTCGCAGAGGGACACGGGTCACAGATGGACAAGGGTTGCAGATGGACACGGGTCGCAGATGGACAAGGGTCACAGAGGAACATGAGTCGCACGGATCCGAGAGTCGTAGAGGGACACGAATCATAGAGATTTGAGTCAATTATTTGTAAATAATTATATTGGTAAATAATAAATAATAAATTATTCATATTATTTGTAAATAATTGTATTTGTAAATACGAAATAATAAATTATTCCTTTTATTTGTAAATAACTGTATTTGTAAATAATAAGGGGTCCGAGGGTCGTAGGGATACAAGGGTTGCAGAGGTAGAAGGGTCGCAGAGATACAAAGGTCGCATAGATACAAGGGTCGCAAAGATACAAGGGTCGCAAAGATACAAGGGTCGCAGAGATTTGAGTAAATTATTTGTAAATAATTGTATTGGTAAATAATAAATAATAAATTATTCATATTATTTGTAAATAATAAGGGGTCCGAGGGTCGCAGAGATACAAGGGTCGCATAGGTACAATGGTCGCAGAGATACAAGGGTCGCAAAGATAAAAGGGTTGCAGGGGTCCAAGGGTTGCAGGGTCAAGGGTCGAACGGGTAAAATCATCGATCCTTGTACCTTTGTGACCCTTGTATCTCTGCGACCCTTGAACCTCTGCGACCCTTGTACCTCTGCGACCCTCGGATCCCTGCGTCCTTTTTACCCCTGCGATTCCTTTTGCTATTATGAAAAAATTTTAGAAAAGATAACAATGTACCAAATATTTAAAAAAATAACAATGTACCAAATATTAAAAAATGCGACCCTCGGATCCCTGCGTCCTTTTTACCCCTGCGATTCCTTTTGCTATTATGAAAAAATTATTTAAAAAATAACAATGTACCAAATATTTAAAAAATAACAATGTACCAAATATCAAGTTAATTCCAAGGTGGAGGGATATATTTTTCATTACTAAATACCTCAGCTGCAATTTTCTCACGCATGGAAAGAACATTTTCGTCGCAAATGCAATGCAAATCATTACGTGCTTTCATTACCGAGGCTTCTACGAATTTGTAAGAGTAAACACTGTTAAGAATTAATTCTACATATATGAGATTAATCATATATGGATAGATTAGTTCTTAATAATCTCCTAAGGATTAAATAAAACACACACAACTATATTTGGTAGTCAAAGGTGGCCGTTGGAAGGAAGGAAAGGGATGTTGCTATTTTTGAGTAATTAGAATCACATGTGCAACTCAAGAAACCAAGCAACAAGGAGCTGTCCCTTTCTCCTCTTTAGCTGTGAAAGATGAGGACAAATTCATTAATTATGTTGTACTTGTAGTTTAAATTCAGCTCATGGTCTCTATATATAGAACCACTTATGTAATGCTTAAACTCATGGAATGAATTAAAGTTTGTTCCTAATTATTCTTTCTATTCTCTTAGTTCTACAAACATCTTATTCTCTTCTTAAACACTCAAATTCTAACATGGTATCAGAGCGGTTTTAATTAATTCTCTCATCATTCTCTTGTGTTTCTAAGCTCAAACTCTCGATCTCTCTTCTCATATTCTGTCCAGTTTTTTATAAAATTCAAAACAGTCCCAAAATCACTAAAATCTCTTTACAAGCAAAATGGATGTGGAAGGCACAAAAATGGTTGTTCCCATAATCCTCAAAGGTCCAAACTACTTATTATGGTCAAGATTAATCAAATCAGCCCTAGGAGGCAAAGGACTTTGGAAGCATATTGAAGAAAATGAAGCTCCAAAGGTAACATCTCACGGTGAAGATGGAAAAGAAATTATCACCATGGACTCGGAAAAGTGGTCACAAGAAGATCAAGCCGTCCTATCTTTCCTTCAAAACTCCCTTGAGCCATCAATCCTTGAAGCCTATTCCTATTGTGAAAGTGCAAAGGAATTATGGGACATCCTCAAGAAGGTTTTCGGCAACATCTCCAATATAAGCCGGATTTATGAAGTGAAATGAGAAATCAACAATCTCACACAAGAAGGGATGACCTTCAACAAACATTTTGGGAGGTTTAGGTCCTTATGGGCGGAGCTAGACATCTTAAGGCCGAGCTCCATTGATCCAAAAGTTCTCAATGGAGGAAAGAACAAGATAAAGTCTTTAGTCTCCTCTTCACCCTAAGTCCCGCCTATAATGATGTTATCAAGCACATCCTTAGGTCCGACACTCTACCAAGCCTAGAGGATGTGTGTGCTCAAATTCAAAAAGAAGAAGGGTCACTTGGCTTATTTGGAGGCAAAGGCGAGATGATTCAACTAGCAAACAAGGGACATTTTCAACAAGGAGGCGTTGGAGGCTTTGGCGGCAAACAAGGATTCAAAAAATGTGTGTATTGCAAAAAGTAAGGACACACTAAAGAGGAATGTTGGATCCTTCATCCCCACCTCAAGCCACCAAGGAACAATAATTTCAAGAACCAAAGAGCTCACTTTTCCAACAAAACACAAGGAGAGCCGACCGGTGCATCTTCTTCTCAAAATCATGGGGATGAATTCAAGACTATGGCCGCCTACATGATGAATGCTCAAGCTGAGATGGTCAAGAAGTCCGACCTTGAAGCACTCATCAAAGCCTTGAAGGAGAATTCGGGTAATAAAGAGGGTAAAGGTTTTCTTGCATCTAAAAATACTAAACCGTTATTAATTGATTCTGGAGCTTCTCATCATATGATTAGTGATGCTAATCTCTTAAGAAATATTAAATCGGCCTTTGGTAGTGTCATAGTAGCAAATGGTTACAAGGTTCCAATAGAAGGTGAAGGAATTCTTAATTTATTTGAAAAAGATACAAAAGCATTATACTTGCCTAAGTTTACATCAAATTTGTTATCGGTTAAAAGAACCACAAATGATTTAAATTGTAATGTGATTTTTAGTCCTAATGAGGTTTCTTTTTAGGATATTAAGACAAGGAAAATAGTTGGCAAAGGAGTCACCAAGGATGATTTATACATGCTTAAACACACCAAGTCTTTTTCGGATGTTTTTAAAATTTCGGATGTTTCTAATGCTTCTAATATTTTCAAAACTTTTTCAGCCTCTTATGATGATGTTGTTTGGCATGCTAGATTAGGACATCCACATGTTCGTGCCTTAAGCTTAATGTTGCCTAATGTTTCTTTTAAATCGGATGAATGTGAGGCTTGTATTCTAGGAAAACATTGTCGAACTGTTTTTTCTAAATCTCTCACAAACTATGAAAATTGTTTTGATCTTGTACATTCTGATGTGTGGACAGCCCCATGCCTATCTAGAGAAAACCATAAATATTTTGTCACTTTTATAGATGAAAAATCAAAGTATACATGGATTAATTTGTTACATTCTAAGGATAGGGTGCTAGAAGCATTTATAAATTTTCAAAACTATGTTACTAACCATTTTAATGCCAAGATTTAAATTTTTAGATCGGATAATGGTGGAGAATATATGAGCACAACCTTCAAATTACATCTATCTAAGCATGGCATAATCCACCAAACAAGCTGTCCATATACTCCCCAACAAAATGGTGTAGCCGAGAGGAAAAATAGACATCTAATGGAGGTGGCAAGGTCTATGATGTTCCATACAAATGTACCAAAAAGGTTTTGGGGAGATGCGGTTTTAACCGCATGCTATCTTATAAACCGAACCCCTACAAAAGTCCTACAAGATCTCTCCCCATTTGAGGTATTAAACAAAACTAAACCTCTTATTAACCACTTACGAGTTTTTGGTTATGTATGTTTTGTATTAGTACCCGGGGAACAAAGAAACAAACTAGAGCCAAGAAGCACAAAGGCTATGTTCATTGGATATTCTGCTACCCAAAAGGGGTATAAGTGTTATGATCCCTCTACACGGCGAGTTATAATATCCAAAGATCTCAAGTTCATGGAAGACAAAGGGTCCTATGATGAGAAAAATTGGGAAAGTATAAAGGACTTGGCTAGTTCACCTTCGGACCGAGCTAACAACCTCAAGAAAATTTTGGAGACACTTGGGTTAGGAACCGTTGAACTACCAAGAAGGAACGCAACCATCCATCTAACACCAAGAAGCGCCGGACTTGAGGAAGAAAGAGCCGGACTTGAGGAAGAAAGATCACAAGAAGGCAATACCGTTGATCATGAAGGGGGGAATGAAAATGGACAGTCCGAGGCTGATATAGATGCCATGGATGAGATGAACTTTCAATAGGAAGAACATCAAGCTCATGATCAAGGAATTGCCGAGGTACAAGAAGTACAAGATGTAAATGAGGCCGAGGTACAAGAGGAGCCGAGGGTTGAAACACAAGAAGTAGTACAAGGATTGAGAAGAAGCGCTAGGCTAAGGAAGGTAAAAAGAGTGTATTACAATTGTGAAGCGGTAGCTCATCCAATTCAAGCGACATGCTCTCTAGCCGTGTACCCTCATGAACATCAAGTCTTCATGGCCAACTTGGATGAGGAGTACATTCCGAAGACATATGAAGAAGCCAAAGAGCATAAAGTGTGGAGAGATGCCGTGGGGAATGAGCACAAAGCAATGGAGATAAATGGCACTTGGTTTGAGAGGGAATTACCTAAGGGAAAGAAAGCCGTCTCAAGCAAATGGGTGTTCACGATCAAATACAATAGTGATGGGTCCATAGAAAGGCATAAAGCAAGACTCGTGGCAAGAGGATTCACACAAGTGTATGGAGAAGACTATGTAGATACATTTGCTCCCGTTGCAAAGCTCCATACTATTCGGATCATACTCTCCCTTGCCGTGAACCTTGAGTGGAATCTTTGGCAAATGGATGTCAAAAATGCATTTCTACAAGGGGAATTAGAAGATGAGGTCTACATGTATCCACCTCCGGGGCTAGAACACATAGTGAAACCGGGAAATGTTTTAAGACTTAGAAAGGCGATCTATGGTCTTAAACAATCCCTAAGGGCGTGGTACCACAAGCTTAGCACAACACTAAATGGACGTGGCTTTAGAAGATCCGAGGCCGATCATACTCTTTTCACATTGCCAAGCTCAAAGGGAATCGTGGTGGTGCTTGTCTATGTTGATGATATAATCATCACGGGAAGTGACATAGAAGGCGTGGAAGCCACTAAGGTATATCTTAAAACTATGTTTGATATTAAGGATTTAGGAGAACTAAAGTACTTTCTAGGACTAGAAATATGTCGTTCTAAGGAAGGACTATTTCTATCCCAAAGAAAGTACACCCTTGATATGTTGAATGAGCTAGGTACAATGGAAGGAAGAATAGCAAGAACTCCACTAGAAGATGGATACAAAGTGATGCGTAAGGGGGAGATAGATGATGAGCCGTTTGAAGACCCTAAACTCTATAGGAGAATTGTTGGGAAATTGATCTATCTCACCCTAACAAGGCCGGACATTTGTTTTGCGGTGAACCACGTGAGCCAATATATGCAAGCTCCAACAACTTATCATTGGAAGATGGTTGGACGGATCCTAAGCTATTTAAGTGGAACAAAGGATCAAGGAGTATGGATGGGATTAAACAAGGACACGGAGATTGTAGGATATTGTGATGCGGATTGGGCCGGGGACCGAGTGGATAGGAAGTCAACCACGGGCTATTGCACATTTATAGGAGGCAATCTAGTTACTTGGAAGAGCAAGAAGCAAAAGGTGGTTTCATGTTCAAGTGCGGAAGCCGAGTACCGAGCAATGAGGAAGTTAACCAATGAGTTAGTATGGATTAGAAATGTTCTCAAGGACTTGGGCATTGAGACATCATCTCCCATTACAATGCATTGTGATAACAAGGCCGCCATCCACATTGCGTCCAATTCGGTGTTTCATGAGAGGACAAAGCACATTTAAGTGGATTGTAACAAGGTTAGACAAATTATTGAACAAGGAGTAATTCTACCGTGCTATACAAGAAGTGAAGATCAATTGGCTGACATTTTCACCAAGGCTACAAGCAAGAAGATTTGTGAGTCCATATTCCCTCGGCTTGGACTCACAAACATTCGGACATGATATGTCTAACATGGCAATGAATTGTACTCTTTCTCCTAAGTGTGATTTTGTCCCATTGGGTTTTCCCACTTAGGTTTTAATGAGGCAAGGAGCCATGGGTCAAGCTTATCAATAGTAGTACACTATAGTTAAGCTTGAGGGGGAGTGTTAAGAATTAATTCTACATATATGAGATTAATCATATATGGATAGATTAGTTCTTAATAATCTCCTAAGGATTAAATAAAACACACACAACTATATTTGGTAGTCAAAGGTGGTCGTTGGACGGAAGGAAAGGGATGTTGCTATTTTTGAGTAATTAGAATCACATATGCAACTCAAGAAACCAAGCAACAAGGAGCTGTCCCTTTCTCCTCTTTAGCCGTGAAAGATGAGGACAAATTCATTAATTATGTTGTACTTGTTTACTTCTAATTGTAGTTTAAATTTAGCTCATGGTCTCTATATATAGAACCACTTATGTAATGCTTAAACTCATGGAATGAATTAAAGTTTGTTCCTAATTCTTCTTTCTATTCTCTTAGTTCTACAAACATCTTATTCTCTTCTTAAACACTCAAATTCTAACAAACACCACAGTCATTCCCGCTTTTGTTCAGTGTCAGACCTTCATAATACTCATATTTCCATTCATCTTCTCTAGAATTCAAAGAAGGAACCCCTCCGAGAATGAACATCTTAGAGATAGCTTTTCTTAGATTCTCAATCACCGGATCAATATGCCTTTTCTTAAGCCTCTGATGGCAGTCGTATACCGTGATGTATCGGGTTTTGAAATCCGATTTGATGGCTACCCAATGACATCCTACATATATACTCTTGAGCGATGGAATGTTTAGAACCGAGACAAAGCCTTCAAAATCACTCATTGGTTCCGTACTTCTGAATGGATACTTGCCGTTCAAACAATCACTAAGAAATTCCAGCAAAGTGTCCATATCATCGTACGACCACAGCTTGAGGATATGCATGAAAACAACAGGACAAACATAAAGTTTCTTAAATATCGCGGGGAATATCTTCATGCGATAATACTGCATCAACAACTCCTCCTCCAATTGTTGCAAAAAATAAAAAAAATTAACACACATGAATACATATAACAAAAAATGACCTCTGTGACTTCGGGTTTAAAAAAACTTACATCATCTTCAAGCCATACGTCGGGCTTTAATATAATCTTCCAAAACTATGGCCCCCGGGAAGTATCTAGATCAGATTTCCACCAACTCTCATGTCTAGGTTCCGTCAGGAACATATATAGAGGAGTCAACCTTTCACCGCTTACGTTAACGAATGAAGGTTCTCGGGTTATCGAGCCCTTTTCTAATCCCTTGGGCTTCCACCAGAACAAAGGTTCTTCGTCCACCTTTTTATCAGGTTCTTGAACCACCTTTTTTGGGTTCTTGAACAACCTTCTTTTCGGGTTCTTGGACTCCACCAAAATCTATCCCTTGCCCTCTCCCTCGCACAGTTCTTGCTCTTTTCGCCGGCGGAGGTTCAACATATGCCTTCTGTGGTCTTAAAACTCGTTTAGGTACCGACGGAGGTTCAACATATGCCGCAGACTCCTTCGATAAAGGTCCAGCACCTGCGACCTATGCAAACCTACCACCTATGCGACCTTTTGTGACCCATTTGACCCATACGATCCTTTAGACCTTTTATGACCCATACGACCAATGCGACCTTTGTGACTCAAAAGACTGTACTTACTTGGTGGAACCTCCTTATCCTTAGAGGGGACCTCTTCGAGAGGATCCACTATAGTATCCTCGGAAGGAACCTCCTTATCCTTAGAGGGGCCCTCTTCGATATGATCCACTATAGTTTCCTCGGAAGGAACCTCCTTATCCTTAGAGGGGGCCTCCTCGATAGGACCGACTGTAGTTTCCTCTAAAGGAACCTCCTTATCCTTAGAGGGGGCCTCTTTGACAGGACCGACTCTGGTTTCCTCGGAAGGAACCTCCTTAGGGGCGACCTCTTCGACTGGACCGACTGTTGTTTCCTTGTCGACGAGTTCATCGATAGTAACCACTGGAGCATCTGCATAAAATTACTTCATTCATTAGATGCGACCCATGGGACTTATACGACTGTGCGACATATGCGACCGATGGACTTATACGACCGTGTGACTTTGCGACCCTTGCGACCCATGCCGACTCTCGACGGAAATTGACTCAAATGAAATTTTTTCACTATTTATTACGTACTTGGTGGAACTTCATCAGGAGCAACGACTGCAGTAACATGTGCGGAAATGTATTTAGTTAGAGGAATGGTGGCAGCGGATGAGATATTTTCAACTAATCTCGAAATGTTTGCCAAATCCTCTTCTAAGCCATCCCTAGAGTCATATTTAAACTCTGACTCAACCGGCTCTTCGCTTGGCTCTTTTCTTGACACTGAATATGGACGTTGAAGGAATTCATCACCCGACTCTTCGCTTAGCTCTTTTCTTGACACTGGATATGGACGTTGAAAGAATTCAAAATCATCATCTCTAACAGTGCCGGAAGATTAGTTTGTGGTGCTCGCATCTTTCTCGGAAAATTTTGATTTTGCCTTTTCAGCACCTTTGGGATTTGCCGCATGTGCTTTTGGATTAGGCACATGAAACCCGACATCCCTTAGAAGATTTCTTATGGCGTTGATGATTCTTTTCTCTGACTTTTTTATTTCCTTCATTAATTTCTACTCTAGTGTCAGACGGACTGCAGCTTCTTCTCCTTCAGCTTCATCCTCACCTTCTCTTTCAGCTTCAGCTTCAGCATCACCATCAGCTTCAGCATCACCATCTCTTTCCTCATCAGCTTCAGCAACACGTACCCTTCCTTCATCTTCTGAGTCTTCAATCTCTATCATTTTTTTGCTCACGCTCTTTTTCCTCTTAGTCCCCTTCCCTTTCCCCTTCCATTTCCCCTTCTTTTTATCACTAAGAACTGCTTTTCGCGTCAATAATTCTTGCTTACGGATGTCCTCCTAACAAATACCCTTCGGATTTCTACGAATATGTTCCATCCATATCTGAACATCGGGATCGTGGTATCCCTCATAATCGTCTAGATAAAAAAAGTAAACCTTCCTCTTCGTGTTTAGCATGAATAATACTTCGAATATCCTGAAAAACAAAAAATAACCATTATTATCCTCTGTGACCCTTATTTTCCTTGTGATCCTTGTGTAATTGTTACCTTAGAATCTTCGATCAGCCTTATCACACCTAGATACTTTAAGTTAATACCGAATTTAACCATCCTCTTACAGATTCTTCCACTACTAGAAAATTCAAGATTAGGGACGAAATTTAGGGACTGACATTTCCGTCCCTAAATTTAGGGACAGATTATACACGGATTAGGGACGGAAAATGAAATCCGTCCCGAATCCGTCCCCAATTTTGCGTACCAAAGAGCCGTCTCTAATCCGTCCGTATTTGCGGACCAATTAGGGACGGATGAGTAAGGCGTCCCTAAATTGGGGACGGAAATTGCTGCCATCCCTAAATTGGGGACTTCCCACAGTTTCAAATCAGATCTCAATGTTCTATATCTAAAACAAGCTTCAATTGTACCCTCCTTTACAAATGATAGAAGGCGTCACACAGTTTATGACAATGGCGACGAATCAACAAGTTTACAAAGAAACGGGTACGTTGGTTTGTCCATGCGTCAAATGCAAGAATGAAAAATTTTTTAATGAGAGAACTGTTTGGAAGCATCTTTATTTAAGAGGATTTACTCCGAATTATTTCATGTGGTTATGTCATGGAGAAAATTTTGCACCACGACCTAGTAATGTTGTGGAAAACTTTAGTAGGGGCGCTAGACATTATGAATTTGAGTCTTCTCAAGATGTAGAAATGAACCCTTATGTGGAAATGGTGCAAAATGTATTCCGTGAAAGAAACAAAAATATTGAAGAAGATCCGAATGAAGAAGCAAAAAGTTTTTTTGAAATGCTAGAAAGTGCTAGGAATCCACTTTATGATGGTTGTAGGAGTGGTTTATCACAGTTATCTCTGTCTGCACGTTTGATGAATTTGAAGACTGAAAATAATTTGTCTGAGAATTGCATGGATTCGATATTGCAATTAGTAAGAGATTATTTGGCAGAAGATAATAATGTAGTAGACTCCTATTATGAGACAAAGAAGATGATGTGATCTTTGGGTTTATTGCCATATCAAAATATTGATGTTTTTCAAGACAATTGCATGATTTTTTAGAGAGAGACATCGGATATGAGTAATTTTCTATTTTGTGGAAAAGATCGGTTTTATTTAACAAAGAATGGAAAATCGGTTCCATATCGTCGTATGTGGTATTTACCAATTACAGACAGATTAAAAAGATTGTATCAATCTGTGGAGACCGCAAGCGACATGAGATGGCATGCTGAGCATTCAAATCGTGAAGGAGAGATGTGTCATCCCTCAGATGGTGAGGCATGGAAACATTTTAACAAGGTATATCTTGATTTTGCAGCTGAGAGTCGAAATGTATATTTAGGCCTTTGTGCCGATGGTTTTAATCCATTTGGGATGTCTGGGAAGAATTATTCATTGTGGTCAGTTATAGTGACACCTTACAACTTACCACCGGATATGTGCATGAAAAGGGAATTTTTGTTCTTAACAATAATGATTTCCGGGCCTAATCATCCGAAAAGAAGTTTGGATATATTTCTTCAACCACTTATTGAAGAATTAAAAGAATTAT
>CM071862.1:9829357-9845244 GCA_036759665.1 Gynandropsis gynandra
TTATTTTCCGCTCCTTTCGCTCGGTGTTTGAGTGCTCACTTCCATCCGTCGCCTCGCACAAGTTGAACCTACGTTTCCGGGGTTAGATTGCCAAAATCACTCGTGTTTCTTCTCGTGTCTTCGTTTCCTACGCAAAACACGAAATGTGGATAAAGTCTCCGAATATACTCAATAAATGAATGAAATATGAATAATCTACTCTAAACTAGACCTAAGAATGATATAAAAACTATAACGGATTGCGTGTTATCAACCACACTACTATATATATATTGTTGTAATTTTACAAACTTATATAAAAGAACAACTAATTATCCTCAGTCTAAACTAGGGATGGGCAAATACCAAATATCTGCAAATATCCAATTATTCGTATTCGTCAAATATTCGATTTTACTATTTGTATTTGTATTCGTAAATTCGGATATTCGTAATATTCGAATTTCCGAAAATATTCGGATATTCGTTGGATATCAGTATCCGTATCCAAATCAAAATTTTAAAAAATTTAATAAATAATAATAAAAAGTTGATAATTATCAAAATATAATCCATAAATAGTTTTCAAATTGTACAAATACACAAAAAACATAATATAAATAAACGAAACATCAATCACATTAATCTCTTAATCATCTAAATTTAACTTCGTCGATGACTCCCCTAGCGTCATCAATTCATCTAAAACATCGTAACAAAAAATTAGATTATCATATTAAATATCAAATACATTAAAATAAAACTAGAATAAAATTTATATACTTACGAAGTTCTTTTTTCGATATCTTGCAATGTGTCCATAACATTATTCAACCCACCTGGATTACGAATTCAATCTTGAATGCAAATTATATTTACAATTTGATCCTTAAATTAATTTTATTAATGTATTAATGAGAAATTGTGAATCCAATCTTAAAATAAAACTACAATAATGTTTTATTAATAATTTGATCTTTAAAATTAATTTTATTATATATATCAATATATTAAATACATTATATATTTAATATTTACAAATACGAATAATTACGAATAATTGAATATATTATTTATATTTGTATTTGTCGAATATCTAATCTTTTATATTTGTATTTATTTCTTCTATTATTTACATTTTCAAATTGAATACGTTTCAAATACGAATCGGATACGAATATTTCGAATATTTTGCTTAGTCCTAATCTAAACAATAGTTAATTTCTACTTAACGCATAGTAATCGCCTTATTAATCATCATATGATATAGCCGTTTGTTACAAGAAAAGTTCCTTGACAAAATATGATAATATATGTATATATAAAATTTTTAATCCATATATCTAAGACAGCACTGTAAGTTGTAGCATTACAGAATCGGCAAATTCTAGGGTTTTGTTTTGTCAGAAACCTTGTCGCTCATCCACGAATTTCCCTAATTTCGAGTTGGTAAGTGATGTTTTCTGCTTCTATCTCCCAATTTCAGTTCTTCGTTTATTCGATTAAGCGATCCATCCTTGTATACCTTATGATCTGATCTGCGAAATTGATGTCGGCGTATGGATTTTTTCACATTTGAAGGGGACATTGGGGAAAGAGAGAGAATGAGCGATGTGATTGTTGATCCGGTCTCGCTGAGCGACGCCAAGGGCGGTTCTGACGCCGCCCGGATCGCGGAAGTGAAGGCGTGGCTCGCCTCTCAGTTCGAATCCGCCGGCAAAGAGGTTCCCAGTTTCGAATACACTCATCGGAGCATTGCCCATCTCTATAATCTCGCCACCGTCTCCCAAGCCAAGACTCAAGCCGCAACCATTGTTGCCAATGATTTTCGGCAAAAGTCTTCGGAGTACCGAGCACAGGGTATGCCATTTTAGTTCTAAACTCTGTCGTTATAGTCCAGATACAAATGCTTTTGTGCGTTTTGTCTAGCATAATATCATGAGAGGTTCTGTTTCATTGATGGCAATTTTGTTTCCGGTTATTCTATCTTTATGATGAAACAGAATCTGGGCTTATCTTATTCATCTTAGGGAATTCATTGTTGTAGCGGCTAGGATAAGGGAGATTTTGGAGAATGCGGGGCTGGCACAAGAGAGTTTACCATCTAATGTTGTCTCTTCGGCACAAGTTCTTGCGAATGTGGCGAATTTATTGAATATAAGGGATACTGAACTGAGTAGGTGAGTGGCCTTCCACTTCATAGTCTGTTCTCCTTAGATGTGTTTTAATCTTCAAAACTGATGCAGAAGAGTTGCTGTATAGTTTTCTTGTAGCAATGGGTGACATTTCATTGAGGAAGACTGGTGTGGAGGAAAAGCGGGCTAAGGCGCATAAAGAATCCAAAATTCTTCTCGATTATACAAGAAAAGCGATACAGAGGTTGACATATCTAAAGAAGTAAGATTTTAAAAGGAGAAGCCAAGAGTTTTTAACTTCCAGCATGATTTTGTTTGTTATGTGCGGGCAAGCATGGCCCTTTTAGGGGTTATTTGAGTAATGGAAACAGTTGTTTTCACTTGTTATTTGCATGTGGAACTTTGCAGAATCCTTGCACAGCTAGAGGATGATGTAGTCCCTTGTGAAACACAGATGGATAATTGGAAGACGAATTTGGAAGTCATGGCATCAAAGGAGCGTCAGTACATACAACAGTACAAGAACTATGAGGTAGAACTGAGCAGCAGTATTTCCTTATGTTCATACTCTCTTGGATAATAATGGTACCGACAGACAGTGGAATAGGTTTTTCAATTAGATCTGGCGAGAGGCGTTTAAGAATCAGATAGGTGGGTGTAATGACAGGAACAGTTTTAGCAAGTTAAAACAGGAAGGATTGAGTTAGGACAGAAGTTCTGCTAGTTGGCTATTTGCGGCCTTACTACTAAGGCCGAGATCATTCCTAGTTTGTCTTATCATAACCAGACCTATGGAAATGGACAAGTATCTAGCTTGTTAAGGTCTATAATGATTGTGTGCACCATTGTATTGCTACCATTTTCTACATTCCAGAGAGATGCAGAAAGATGTTAAAAACATATCCCCAAACGAGATGCAGAAAGATGTTAAAAACATATCCCCAAACGAGATGCTTATATGATGATAAGGCCGCCTGAATACCTGCAACTACATAACTAAGTAAAATAATATAAATTTTCCCTTTTCAAGCTTTTGTTGTGCTCTTGTAACATGTATAGAGATTATACCAATCGGGTTTATTTGACACTCTTGGTGAAATCATAGTCGCCTAAACTAATAGTAAGACCTATTTGTTTTGTGCATTATTGGGGCAGACATTACTCAACCGGGTTGGCTACACTCCTGAGATCAGCCACAGGGTATTGGTAGAGATGGCTGAGCACAGAAAGGAATTGAAGAAGAAGACAAGTCCTGTCCTCGATACTCTACGAAGCTACCAGGACTTGCCTCCGGTAATTACATTACTACAACACTTGTTTTTACATCTCTGTTGATGAAACTTGCTTTTAATTTTAACAGACGAAACACCTCTTTGTTTGTCCTTGTCAATGGTTGGTCCTGCAAATTCATGGTATGTTCTTGTCGTTGAACAGGATAAAGCTCTGGCTGCACTTGCAATAGAAGACAAGAAGCGGCAATTTGCGGCTGCGGAAAAATATCTGGAAGAAGTACTACAGTCAGCCCTTGCCACGGGTGAGTAAAACACAGCGAAAATCTGGTTTCGAGGTTTTAGCATATTGGATTTGTTGATATGATGAAGGGTAATCACCGAGAAGCAATATTTGTATTGGGAGAAGCGGGAAGGGAAGGAGGAAATGGACAATTATGTAACCTTTGCTCTTTAGCCTCTCTTCCCTGTTTGTCACTTTGGTGTGAGTTCTTTTTTTATTTGTATTGAAGATAAAATTTGTATTCCACTTGCCTAAATGCTTTTTTTCAAGAACATTAGAACTCTCCTAACTCGACTCAAAAAATATTCTAACCTTGAACACTAATTGAATTGAATCCAAGATAAATGAAAATAAATGAAATTGTTTCAATATGTATACAAATTAGTATTTTTTTTATTTATATATATATTATATTAATTACAAACATTAATTTCATATTAACTTATTATTTTGAAAAATATGTATATATATATAACTTTGATATTTTAAAACAAATCAATATATTTTTATAACATTTTCTTTAAATGTTTTAAAAAATACTAAACATATACTAAATTTACTCAATTTATATATCATCTTATAAAATGCAGATTTTATTATATTTTAAGATGAAACATTATATTATGCATGAATTGATATAATTCGATAGTAATTTTTTGTTTAATTATTCTTATGTATTCATTTCGAAAATTCCTGTTTCCTTTTATCCGGTGATAGAATGTTGGTCATTTTTGGTATATGGGGTTCTTTTAGGGGAATCCAATAAAAATAGGGGACATAAATTGAAGAACTCAAAAAGAAGGGGTCCAGTTGACAATATCAAACGAAGATATCATTCTCTTCCATGGGCTTGGGTCAGGCAAGGTTCGCAACAACTTCTTCTTCCTATCTCTTCTCTTCTTAGGACGAGCGAACAAATTCTGGGTTTAGTCGGATATTTGAATCGGCTTCTCCGTGTGTTTTCGATGGATGCAAAGATCGGACAATTCTTCGAATCCGTCGGTTCATTCTTCAGCGGCGGCGATACGATCCCCTGGTGCGACCGCGATGTCATCGCCGTAAGTTTCCTCGTCCTTCTTTTTTTCTTCTCACCACGCGTTTTCGCCTATGATTTGTGGGAATTAGATTTTTTCGTTCTATTTTGTGCGCTGTTGGGTGATTCCTTATGGGATTTATGGAACTAGTTCCGGTTTATAGCGATTGTGTTAGAAAGAAAAAAAAAGGAGGTGGTTGGATTTTGATCTTCGGTAATTTCAAGTTGTCTGATTGTTTGTGACGATTGGGATGAACTTGGTAGCAATTTCGTGTATGTCTCATGCTTGCACATATATTCAGAATCACATTAGGAAAACTATGGTGTGATGGTTCATGTGTGGGAGTTTTATGTCTCTCACATGTCCTTGTTCCCATGTGTAGTGTTCCGATCACTGACGAAACTGTGCTGTTTTTCGGGCAGGGGTGTGAAAGAGAGGTTCAGGAGGCTACTGCCGGTGGCTCCGAAGAACTTAAAAAGGAGACCTTAATGCGATTATCATGGGCGCTTGTTCATTCACGGAAATCAGAAGATGTGCAAAGGGGAATCGCCATGCTTGAAGGTATAGCACTTTTCTTGTTCCATTCGTAGTTTGAATGCATACTGTGAACCTTAGACTGTAGGCCACCCTTGGGGAAATGCTCCGGGTGCCGTGGCTAATTGATTAGCTCTAAAAGTATGTGTAGAAGTTCGTAACGAGGGACGTGATCTTGCAGTCATGAGTAATGAAATTATCCATGAAGCTAGCAAATGGAGTCCTGAACTAGCTGCTGCTTGTGAAGTATGGAAGGAGATCAGATTTAACTTCCCAATCATAGATAAATTAGATGTTTCATTGCCGTAGATATATTAGATTAGTAATTAACGTTCGTTTTATTAGTTGAATTGCAAATAAACTTGGCTCAATCATGTTATTGAACTAATAGGATTGAGCCGAGATAATATGTTGTCTGATGGTGATTGGAAGGTTTTTCTCTCTTTGTGCTGCAACTAGGAAATCAATTATATCCGTTTTTGCAGCTTCTCTGGCAAATAGTAGCCCTCCTTTGCAGGACCGAGAGAAGCTGTATCTTCTTGCTGTTGGATACTATCGAACTGGTGACTATCCAAGGAGCCGTCAGCTTGTGGAGCGATGCCTCGAGGTTAATGTTTTTTTCTTAACTTTCTGTTTATATGTACCCGACTTGTGATGCTTTATAATGTTTTCATTGTGTATTAAAATACACATAGATTCAACCTGATTGGAGGCAAGCTTTGGTCCTAAAGAAGACAGTTGAAGACAAAATCGCAAAGGGTAAGCACTGAACTAATCGCTTGAAGTTGCGTTAGCGTTGACCACCGCTATCTTGCCTGATTTATCGAGTTACCAATGGAAATTTGTTCATTTTATATGCGCAGATGGTGTTATCGGGATAGGCATCACAGCAACTGCGGTAGGCCTCATAGCCGGTGGAATTGCTGCAGCTTTGGCTCGCAAGAAATGAGCAACGTCAATCAATAAGTTCTCTTCCCGTTTGGCAAGTGTTGAGGTCTACGTTGATGACATTATGTATACTTCTTGCTTGATTTACAGTATGAGATCATTTCAGTTGTATTTGCTATAACAAAATTGAAGGAATAATAATAGTACACCGTCAAGCTTTAAGAATATAAAATTTTTGGTTTTGTTAATAAATCTTTTTTTCTATTGTCACTATTATGTTATATCGCATGTATTCTTATATGATCTAGTTTAATCACATAATTTATTTTATTCATTTACCTTATATGTTTTTAAAAAATAGGGAAAAAAAGAAGTTGAAGGTCTTGTAAAATTGTAAAGTTTATAATTCGAAACTCAATAAATAGATTTGAAAAAAAATCTATCGAAATTAAGGTTAATGCTTTTTTACTCTATTTGTTTAATAAATATAAAAAATCATATTTAATAAAAGATAGCAAAGATATTTATACAAATTAAAATCTAATAAAATACAAATAATTAAGAGAAATATTA
This sequence comes from Gynandropsis gynandra, assembly GCA_036759665.1. Lineage (NCBI taxonomy): Eukaryota > Viridiplantae > Streptophyta > Magnoliopsida > Brassicales > Cleomaceae > Gynandropsis > Gynandropsis gynandra. The sequence continues at coordinate 9,836,013 of CM071862.1, forward strand.
CAATATTTTATCTGTATGCTACGATACATTATAATAATCTAATCAAGGCAATATATCTGTAAACCAGACTACAGTTCCACGTCGGCCAATGAGAACATTAACTCCGCGTACTGACAACAGTCCCACATCGGCCAAATAACACATTAACTCCTTGTCTAGATGGGTACCACATTGACTGAACAGTTTTCTAAATTCGCATATATATAATTCAACAAGAGGAACAGAGTTCACGATCTTACTTGAACAAGATTTGATCTATAGATTTGTATTTTTTTTATCTTTGATTTGTAAGGAGACAGTGGATGAGTTATGGCTGTGCGGTCGGAGCGTGATTAACGGTTGAGTTTGCTCATTCGTGGGCTTTCTCTGGCTGTAGAGCATCGGTACGCGGTTCTTGGACATGACCCTACTGAGGTGGTTGCACAGCGATCTGACAGGTTTACTTTCTAGTCTTTTTGCTTTGGTCAAAGCGTGATTAGCGGCTGAGCTTGCTCACTCGTGAGCACTCCATGGCAGCACCGCAATCTGACATGTTTACTTTCCACTCTTTTGCTTGTGTTTTGTTTGAAGCGTGGTTCGGTTGAGATTGCTCACTCGTGAGTTCTTTCTGGTCGTAGATGATTGTTACTTGGTTTATGGGCTTGTCCCGACCAAGGTGGTCGCATGACGGTCTAACAAGTTTATTTTTCCGCCCTTTCTGCTTATTTCCTTTTATTCAAATGCTCGCATCATTTGGATTTGCAATCTTTGATCCTAACATGCGTTATCAAGTTAACCTATCAATTGGATGATTTCACAATGAAATTAAATAGAAAGATTGCATTGAATTTAACGTTTTGTTGATGCTAAATTAGCATTACAAATATCGTTGTTGTTAATCGATTATGATTGCCAATGGGTTTAGGTTTATCTAATCCAAAACTAATTTAAGAGTTTAAAGATGTCAAACTAACATCAAAATATTCAAGTAGAGACTAATTTGAACCATTGATATCATATCAAATATCGGATTGAACCTATCTATCATAATGTTAATTCAAGAGCTCTATGATTCATATCTTAATCAATGTGGAACATCACAACATAATAATTTCAACTTTATTTAACAGTAACACATTTGATCACGTCTGATAGACTGAACAAACTCAAATATGGATTTTGGTTCAATTTATTTTAAAAATTAATTCAATATATGAACATATATTTATGAATACATAATCTATGTTTTACTCAACATCGGACAATACCACGTAACATTTTATCTTAAAGTTGGACTCAAAACATTACAATCTTAATCAATGGTCTTAACATTGAAATATATAAGTAAAGGCAAACCGGATTTTAATATCATATTAAATAAGTTTTAGTTTAAATGGATCCAAAAACTAAAAGTTTAGTATAATATAACATCATATATATATATATATATGAATACATAATTAATATATTAGTCAACAAAGGTAATATAACAAATAAGACCATGAAAATTTGTGGAACTAAAACGTTCTTAGACTTCTTGATTTAATTTCATTTTATCTTCGTTGTGGCCACATTATATGCTTTGAGCCTCATATATCACCAAATTCATCAGCTAGAATTTTTATCTTCATGTTAGTGAGCATTAATGATATAAAGATTTCACGGTTAATTAATGATATTAATTAAATGCTCACATGCATGATTACGTTAATATTCATATCGTATCATGTGATTAATGATTCTGAAGGCATGTTTAGGATCTTGGTGAAATCTTTATGCCTTTATAATGCTCATCATCATGGTTCACTCTATTTCAATTTATTGTAAGATACCTTCTTCTTCGCTTATCATATTTGAGAGGAAAGAACAAAAGAAGATATGGGTGGGTCATCGTCCAAGTCAAAGAAAACTCGTCCTAACAAAAAGGCGTCCAGACCTACGAGCGACACTAGCTCGCATGATACCGACAGTGATTCATATTACCAATCATCACGGTGCTTGCTTACATTCTTATATCTTATGCCTAACATATTATTGTGTATACAAATATGACTTATGTTAGTGTAGAATTACTTGAAAAAGGTTCCCATAAGATGCAATCTCTTTAATACTGTTATATATGGATATACAACTTTACATTTTATAAACATATTGAGGATCATATTCAACTATATTAAAAACAATATTTTGAGAGATGTTCCTCTAAGTGTTCATTTCTATAAGTGTTCACAGGTATGAAGATGATTGCGGTAAGTCAAAGAGAGCTATTGATGCCAAAGGGAAACAAAAGGCAAAATCGACTAATTCTAAGAGACAACAGAAAAAGATAGAGACTTCAGATTCAGATGAAGACTCTAACCGTTCTCTCGTAAGGAAAATTCGTCATGGAAAATTTCAGAAAATGAAGACGTCGGGAAAACAAAAGAGAAAGAAGATAAGAATTGGTACATCTTCATCATCATCATCATCATCATCGTCATCATCAACAACATCAACAAGCGATTGTGGCCATCAATATTGTTAATTATCATGGTTCACTTTCATCAAATTCACCAGATGATTGCTACAATCAGTATTTTTATAATTAATTCGTATCCGTTTAAGATAAGAAAAATGAAATTTAGATTATTTTTATTGATATAATATAATATAGTCGATGTTATTCTACTATTTCTTTGTTTTTTTAAATCTGCTGATAATAAGGAAAATATAAGAAATAAAATACTATTTTACGTAGTTTATATTTATTTTGATAAATAAATCGTGCAATTACTTGTGTAGAGATTTCTTTAAAATGGTGTTGTGATTTTTTTAAGTGGTGTTAGTACATAATAATGTTTGTATAGATAAATTTGGTCCTTGGTGTTAGAAAAAACAAACTATTTTATATCAAGTTATGAACAAATGATCACATTAGTATTATACCATCAATGCGATTTCCTTTTTTTCGCGATTTGAGTTCTTCATTCCACAAATATCTTGATCTTAGAACCAAGAATGAGAGAAAACGATTTAATAATATTTAGGGTAAAAAATGAAAGATAGAGAAACAAATGGGGATACAAATGAAAGTATGTGAAAATAAGGGTCTGAGAATTTTGTTTCGGAACGTAAAGAACCAAGATCCGGTAAAACCGGGTCGGGTGGTTCTGGCACAATTGGTCAAAAAAGTCATTTACATTGCTCGGCCCGACAACTCTAATAAGCTTGATAAGTTCGATCGATGACCCAATTTAAATGGGTCCCTTTTTTGGTAACGTAAGCTCCAGAAATATAAAATTATTTTCACATTTCTTATTCAAGGTATCAAATGATATGACCATCACAACATTATTTTGATATTTTTCTTAATTTAAAATTTAATCGATTAAAGATTCTACGGTTTTCGTTTATAATTTATGAAAATGTGTAATATTTTTTACACAGTTATTTTTTTATAATTATTGTGGAAATAACGAATTATGATCATATTTCTTCAAAAAATAAAATAACCACGCGTAGAAAACGTTTAAGTAAAAAAAGTGTAATGTAATATTATCTTAGATTTGTATACAATGATTGTTATAATCGTTTGTTGGAAACAATCAATCACAAACCTATTTTTAAAATTTCTTAATTATATTATACACCGATTTAAAAAAATATAATTCTTATTATATTACAGTATACACCATTTATAAAAAATAGCCCCCTACAATTTTTTGTTACTATTTATACATACTTTTGTTTAATTTCAAATAACACATGATAAACGACTTATCTATCAATCTAGGTTTTATTTTTATATGTAAGGATTAAATGTCACTCGGTTATGTTTTGTTCTACGGGTTGTTATCCCATTTATTTTACTATGAACACATTATCAATTCTCTTTTTATAATTTAATATATTTTACATTCTAACAAAAACTAGATGTGGTTGAGGCGGAAAAATAAAAGAAATATGAAAGAATTAACCATAATTGGTACTCTTAATTACATGAAAAAGTATGCGTTTGAACCATATATTTGCGTAGATTATACTCTTTAGCCAAAAATTTGAGTAAATTAAAATAAAATAATAGTGAAATAAAAAAGAAGAGCGATGTACCCACGTCCATCCAAGTGTGGAAAGAGTCATGAAGACCACAAAGCCCCACACACACACCCACACACACATATATATATATATATATATATTCTACTTTTTCAACATCCAATAAACATTCCTTTTCTACAACAACATTATTGATTCTATATTTGTATCTTTCTCAAACCATTACAATGATTAATTCTCGTCCCATTACTTTGCTCTTAGACCTTTCAATTTAACCAAAAATCCAAATGAGTGGATTTGGACGGAATCTTTTTTATGTTCAAATAATTTTTTGGATGTGTAAAAATTCATTCACATAATATTAAATAGATTTGACTCTAATTCAACTAAATAATTAGATCAACATTTTAATATTGTAAAAAATTATATATATAAATATCAATATCTTAACCAATTTGTAACAATGTAATATAAAATTCATGGATAAAAAAAAGCTATTATATTTTGTTTTTAATATTTATTTTCAAAATTAAATGATTGTATTGAAATCTTTATTTAAAAGAAAAACATATCACATGGTCCGACCGGCGGAAACTGAAACTATTTTTACGTTAACTTGGTCTAGTCTAGAACAACTTTTGGACGCATCCGATCCATTGTTATTTTAGAATGGAATTATAGTACATGTAATAGAGCATTATCCAATGGATTTTATTACGGGATATAAAATCCATATTATTGAATATCGAAGATATTATCTGAAATTGTATGAATATTATATATAGTTATATTATTTTTTCTATTTGACATTATATATCTATATAAAAAAGCCTTTCTTGATTAATAAAAAAATGAGAATTGATTTGTTTTCTTTCAAAGTATAGTAACAAAATTTATCATGGTATGAGAGCATTATTTATCTATATTTTTATATATGTAATGTGCATATGTATGAATAAAACATTTATTGAGAATGGACGTCTTTGAATACTTCTAAGTACATTGCATGTCTTTCTATTATGTAGAATCATGCGTAGCATGTCACACGGATAAACAAATGTAGACAATCATATATTCCAAACAATATGAAATAACAAGCAAACAAATTAACTTAACTAAAAAATAAAATAAAATAGGTGCACAATTTTTGTATATATATATATATATATATATATGAATACATAATTAATATATTAGTCAACAAAGGTAATATAACAGATCAGGCCATGAAAATTTGTTGAGCTAAAACGTTCTTAGACTTCTTGATTTAATTTCATTTTACCTTCGGTGTGGCCACATTATATGCTTTGAGCCTCATATCACCAAATTCATCAGTTATAATTTTTATATTTATGTTAGTGAGCATTAATGACATAAAGATATTAATTAAATGGTCTCATGCATGATTACGTTAATATTCATATCGTATCATGTGATTAATGATTCTGAAGGCATGTTTAGGATCTTGGTGAAATCTTTATGCCTTTATAATGCCCATCATCATGGTTCACTCTATTTCAATTTATTGTAAGATACCTTCTTCTTTGTTTATCATCTTTGAGAGGAAAGAACAAAAGAAGATATGGGTGGGTCATCGTCCAAGTCAAAGAAAACTCGTCCTAAAAACAGGCATTGATACCTACGAGCGACACTAGCTCCCATGATACCGACAGTGATTCATATTACCAATCGTCGCGGTGCTTGCTTACATTCTTATATCTTATGCCTAACATATTATTGTGTATACAAATATGACTTATGTTAGTGTAAAATTACTTTAAAAAGGTTCCCATAAGATGCAATCTCTTTAATATTGTTATATATGGATATACAACTTTACATTCTATGAACATATTGAGGATCAAATTTAACTATATTATAAACAATATTTTGAGAGATGTTCCTCTAAGTATTCATTCCCATAAGTGTTTACAGGTATGAAGATGATTGCAGTAAGTCAAAGAGAGCTATTGATACCAAAGGTAAACAAAAGGCGAAATCGACTAATTCTAAGAGACAAGAGAAAAAGATAGAGACTTCAGATTCAGAGAAGACTCTCACCGTTCTCTCTTAAGGAAAATTCGTCGTGGAAAATTTTAGAAAGTGAAGACGTCGGGAAAACAAAAGAGAAAGAAGATAAGAATTGATACATCTTCGTCATCATTATCGTCATCATCCACAACATCAACAAGCGATTGTGGCCATCAATATTGTTAATTATCATGGTTCACTTTCATCAAATTCACGAGATGATTGCTACAATCAGTATTTTTATTATTAATTAGTATCCGTTTAAGATAAAAAAATGAAATTTAGATTATTTTTATTGATATAATATAATATAGTCGATGTTATTCTACTATTTTTTTTGTTTTTTTTTAATTTCTGATAATAAGGAAAATATGAGAAATAAAATACTATTTTACGTATTTTATATTTGTTTTGATAAATCAATCGTGTAATTACTTGTGTAGAGATTTTTTAAAATGGTGTTGTGATTTTTTTAAGTGGTGTTAGTACATAATAATGTTTGTATAGATAAATTTGGTCCTAGGTGTTAAAAAACCAAACTATTTTATATCATGTTATGAAAAAATGAACACATTAGTATTTGACCATCAATCCGATTTCTTTTTTTATTCTCGATTTGAGTTCTTCATTCCCCAAATATCTCGATCTTAGAACCAAGAATGAGAAAAAACGATTTAATAATAATTAGGATAAAAAATGAAAGCGAGAGAAACAAATGGGGATACAAATGAAAATATAATAAAATGTGGGTCTGAGAATTTTTTTTTCGGAGCGTAAAGAAGAAAGATCCGGTAAAACCGGGTCGGGTGGTTCGGGCACAATTGGTCAATAAAGTCATTTACATTGCTCGACCCGACAATCCTAATAAGCTTGATAAGTTCGATCGAGGGCCAAATTTAAATGGGTCCCGTTTTTGGTAACATAAGCTCCAGAAATATAAAATTATTTTCACATTGCTTATTCAAGGTATCAAATGATATGAACATCACAACATTATTTTGATATTTTCTTAATTTAACATTTAATCTATTAAAGATTCTACCGTTTTCGTTTATAATTTATGGAAACGTGTAATATTTTTTACACAGTTTTATTTTAGTAATTATTACTGAAATGACGTATTATGATCATATTTCTTCAAAAAATAAAATAACAATGCGTAGGAAACGTTTAAGTAAAAAAAATGTAATGTAATATTATCTTAGTTTCTATGTACAATGATTTTTATAATCGTTTGTTGGAAACAAACGGTCACAAACCTATTTTTAAAATTTCTTAATTATATTATACACCGATTTTAAAAAATATAATTTTTATTATATTACAGTATACACCATTTATAAAAAAATAGCACCCCTACATTTTTTTTGCTATTTATAGATACTTTTGCTTAATTTTAAATAACACATGATAAACGACTTATCTATCAATCTAGGTTTTATTTTATATGTAAGGATTAAATGTCACTCGACTATGGTTTGTTCTACGGGTTGTTATCCCATTTATTTTACTATGAACACATTATCGATTATCTTTTTATAATGTAATATATTTTACAGTCTAACAAAAAACTAGATGTGGTTGAGGTAGAAAAATAAAAGAAATATGAAAGAATTAACCATAGTTGGTACTCCTAATTACATGAAAAGTTATGCGTTTGAACCATATATTTGCATAAATTATACTTTTTAGAAAAACATTTGAGTGAAATAAAATAAAATAATAGTGAAACAAAAAAGAAGAGCGATGTACCAACGTCCATCCAAGTGTGGAAAGAGTCATGAAGACTATAAAGCCCCGCACACACACCCACATATATATAGATATTCTTCTTTTTCAACATCCAACAAACATTCCTTTTCTACAACAACATTATTGATTCTATATTTGTATCTTTCTCAAACCATTACAACGATTAATTCTCGTCCCATTACTTTGCTCTTACACCTTTCAATTTAGCCAAAAACCCACATGAGTAGATTTGGACGGAATCTTTTTTATTTTCAAATAATTTGATGGATGTGTAAAAATTCATTTCAAATAATTTGTTGGATGTGTAAAAATTCATTCACATAATATTAAATAGATTTGACTCTAATTCAACTAAAAAATTAGATCAGCATTTTAATATTGTAAAAAACTATATATATAATTATCTATATCTTAACTAATTTGTAACAATGTAATATATCATTTCGTGGATAAAAACAATATTTTACATTTTTTCAATATTTATTTTAAAATTAAATGATCGTATTGAAATATTTATTAAAAAGAAAAAACATATCACATGGTCCGACCGGCGGAAATCGTAAACTAATGTGAGAAGAACCATGACTTTGAGTTTCAAAACTGAAAATATTTTTACGTTTACTCGGTCCAGTCTAGAACAACTTTTGGACGCATTCGATCCATTGTTATTTTAGAATGGAATTATAGTACTTGTAATATAGCATTATTCAATGGATTTTATTACGGGATATACAATCCATGTTATTGAAGACCGAAGATATTATTTGAAATTGTATGAATATTATCTAGTTATATTATTTTTTCTATTTGACAGTATATAGCTATATAAAAAATTTTCTTGATTAATAAAAAATGAGAATTGATTCGTTTTCTTTCAAAGTACAGTAACAAAATGTATCATGGTATGAGAGCATTATTTATCTATATTTTTATATATGTAATGTGCGTATGTATGAATAAAACATTTATTGAGAATGGACGTCTATGAATACTTCTAAGTACATTGCATGTCTTTCTATTATGTAGAATCTTGCATAGCATGTCACACGGATAAACGGATGTAGACAATCATATATTTCAAACAATATGAAATAACAAGCAAACAAATTAACTTAACTAAAAAATATAATAAAATAGGTGCACAATTTTTGTATATATATATATATATATGAATACGTAATTAATATATTAGTCAACAAAGGTAATATAACAAATAAGGCCATGAAAATTTGTGGAGCTAAAACGTTCTTAGACTTCTTTATTTAATTTCATTTTACCTTCAGTGTGGCCACATTATATGCTTTGAGCCTCATATATCACCAAATTCATCAGTTAGAATTTTTATCTTCATGTTAGTGAGCATTAATGACATAAAGATTTCACTGTTAATTAATTATGTTAATTAAATGGTCTCATGCATGATTGCGTTAATATT
>CM071862.1:9845881-9906103 GCA_036759665.1 Gynandropsis gynandra
ATATAATATAATATAGTCGATGTTATTCTACTATTTCTTTGTTTTTTTAAATTTCTGATAATATGGAAAATATGAGAAATAAAATACTATTTTACGTAGTTTATATTTGTTTTGATAAATAAATCGTGTAATTACTTGTGTAGAGATTTTTTTAAAATGGTGTTGTGATTTTTTTTAAGTGGTGTTAGTACATAATAATGTTTGTGTAGATAAATTTGGTCTTAGGAATTAGAAAAAACAAACTATTTTGTATCAAGTTATGAAAAAATGAACACATTAGTATTTGACCATCAATCCGATTTCTTTTTTATTCTCGATTTGAGTTCTTCATTCCGCAAATATCTCGATCTTAGAACCAAGAATGAGAAAAAACGATTTAATAATATTTAGGGTAAAAAATGAAAGAGAGAGAAACAAATGGGGATACAAATGAAAATATAATGTGGGTCTAAGAAATTTTATTTCGGAGCGTAGAGAAGCAAGATCCGGTAAAACCGGGCCGGGTGGTTCAGGCACAATTGGTCAAAAAAGTCATTTACATTGCTCGGCCCGACAATCCTAATAAGCTTGATAAGTTCGATCGAGGGCCCAATTTAAATGGGTCCCTTTTTTGGTAACGTAAGCTCCAGAAATATAAAATTATTTTCACATTGCTTATTCAAGGTATCAAATGATATGACCATCACAACATTATTTTGATATTTTCTTAATTTAACATTTAATCTATTAAAGATTCTACGGTTTTCGTTTATAATATATGGAAACGTGTAATATTTTTTACACAGTTTTCTTTTTGTAATTATTCCTGAAATGACGTATTATAATCATATTTCATCAAAAAATAAGATAATCATGCGTAGGAAACGTTTAAGTAAAAAAATGTAATGTAATATTATCTTAGTTTCTATGTGCAATGATTTTTATAATCGTTTGTTGGAAACAAATAGTCACAAACCTATTTTTATAATTTCTTAATTATATTATAAATCAATTTTAAAAAATATAATTCTTATTATATTACAGTATACACCATTTATAAAAAAAATGCCCCCTACTTTTTTTTTTGCTATTTATAGATACTTTTGCTTAATTTTAAATAACACATGATAAACGACTTATCTATCAATCTAGGTTTTATTTTTTAGATGTAAGGATTAAATGTCACTCGACTATGGTTTATTCTACGCGTTGTTATCCCATTTATTTTACTGTGAACACATTATCGATTCTCTTTATATAATTTAATATATTTTACATTCTAACAATAAATTAGATGTGGTTGAGGTAGAAAAATAAAAGAAATATGAAAGAATTAACCATAGTTGGTACTCTTAATTACATGAAAAGTTATGCGTTTGAACCATATATTTGCATAGATTATACTTTTTAGAAAAACATTTGAGTGAAATAAAATAAAATAATAGTGAAACAAAAAAGAAGAGCGATGTACCAACGTCCATCCAAGTGTGGAAAGAGTCATGAAGACTATAAAGCCCCGCACACACACCCACATATATATAGATATTCTTCTTTCCATCCAAGTGTGGAAAGAGTCATGAAGACTATAAAGCCCCGCACACACACCCACATATATATATATATATATAGATATTCTTCTTTTTCAACATCCAATAAACATTCCTTTTCTACAACAACATTATTGATTCTATATTTGTATCTTTCTCAAACCATTACAATGATTAATTCTCGTCCCATTACTTTGCTCTTACACCTTTCAATTTAGCCAAAAATCCACATGAGTAGATTTGGACGGAATCTTTTTTATTTTCAAATAATTTGATGGATGTGTAAAAATTCATTCACATAATATTAAATAGATTTGACTCTAATTCAACTAAAAAATTAAATCAGCATTTTAATATTGTAAAAAAACTATATATATAATTATATATATCTTAACCGATTTGTAACAATGTAATATATCATTTCGTGGATAAAAACAAGCTATTATATTTTTTTCAATATTTATTTTTAAAATTGAATGATTGTATTGAAATATTTATTAAAAAGAAAAACATAACACTTGGTCCGACCGGCGGAAATTGTAAACTAATGCGAGAAGAACCATGACTTTGAGTTTCAAAAATGAAAATATTTTTACGTTAACTCGGTCCAGACTAGAACAACTTTTGGACGCATTCGATCCATTGTTATTTTAGAATGGAATTATAGTACTTGTAATATAGCATTATTCAATGGATTTTATTACGGGATATACAATCCATGTTATGGAAGACCGAAGATATTATTTGAAATTGTATGAATATTTAATGTAGTTATATTATTTTCTCTATTTGACATTACATATCTATATAAAAAAGTTTTTCTTGATTAATAAAAAACGATAATTGATTCGTTTTCTTTCAGAGTATAGCAACAAAGTTTATCATGGTCTGAGAGCATTATTTATCTATATTTTTATATATGTAATGTGCGTATGTATTAATAAAACATTTATTGAGAATGGACGTCTATAAATACTTCTAAGTACATTGCATGTCTTTCTATTATGTAGAATCATGCATAGCATCTCACACGGATAAACAGATGTAGACAATCATATATTCCAAACAATATGAAATAACAAGCAAACAAATTAACTTAACTAAAAAATAAAATAAAATAGGTGCACAATTTTTGTATATATATATATATATATGAATACGTAATTAAAATATTAGTCAACAAAGGTAATATAACACATAAGGCCATGAAAATTTGTGGAGCTAAAACGTTCTTAGACTTCTTGATTTAATTTCATTTTACCTTCCGTATGGCCACATTATATGCTTTGAGCCTCATATATCACCAAATTCATCAGTTAGAATTTTTATCTTCATGTTAGTGAGCATTAATGACATAAAGATTTCACTGTTAATTAATTATGTTAATTAAATGGTCTCATGCATGATTACGTTATTATTCATATCGTATCATGTGATTAATGATTCTGAAGGCATGTTTAGGATCTGGGTTAAATATTTATGCCTTTATAATGCTCATCATCATGGTTCACTCTATTTCAATTTATTGTAAGATATCTTCTTCGCTTATCATCTTTGAGAGGAAAGAACAAAAAAAGATATGGGTGGGTCATCGTGCTATTCAAAGAAAACTCATCCTAACAAAAAGGCGTCGAGAGCTACGAGCGACACTAGCTCGCATGATACCGACAGTGATTCATATTACCAACCGTCACGGTGCTTGCTTACATTCTTATATCTTATGCCTAACATATTATTGTGTACACAAATATGACTTATGTTAGTGCATAATTACTTTAAAAAGGTTCCCATAAGATGCAATCTCTTTAATCTTGTTATATATGGATATACAACTTTACATTCTATGAACATATTGAGGATCATATTCAACTATATTATAAACAATATTTTGAGAGATGTTCCTCTAAGTGTTCATTTCTATAAGTGTTCACAGGTATGAAGATGATTGCGGTAAGTCAAAGAGAGCTATTGATGCCAAAGGTAAACTAAAGGCGAAATCGACTAATTCTAAGAGACAACAGAAAAAGATAGAGACTTCAGATTCAGATGAAGACTCTCACCGTTCTCTCGTAAGGAAAATTCGTCGTGGAAAATTTCAGAAAATGAAGACGTCGGGAAAACAAAAGAGAAAGAAGATAAGAATTGATACATCTTCGTCATCATCATTGTCATCATCAACAACATCAACAAGCGATTGTGGCCATCAATATTGTTAGTTATCATGGTTCACTTTCATCAAATTCACCAGATGATTGCTAAAATCAGTATTTTTATTATTAATTAGTATCCGTTTAAGATAAATAAAATGAAATTTAGATTATTTTTATTCATATAATATAATATAGTCGATGTTATTCTACTATTTCTTTGTTTTATTTAAATTTGCCAATAATAAGGAAAATATGAGAAATAAAATACTATTTTACGTAGTTTATATTTATTTTGATAAATAAATCGTGTAATTAGTTGTGTAGAGATTTTTTTAAAATGGTGTTGTGATTTTTTTAAGTGGTATTAGTACATAACAATGTTTGTATAGATAAATTTGGTCCTTGGTGTTAGAAAAAACAAACTATTTAATATCAAGTTATGAAAAATGAACACATTAGTTTTTGACCATCAATCCGATTTCTTTTTTCTTCTCGATTTGAGTTCTTCATTCCGCAAATATCTCGATCTTAGAACCAAGAATGAGAGGAAACATTTAATAATATTTAGGGTAAAAAATGATAGAGAGAGAAACAAATGGGGATACAAATGAAAATATGTGAAAATGTGGGTCTGAGAATTTTGTTTCGGAGCGTAAAGAAGCAAGATCCGGTAAAGCCGGGTCGGGTGGTTCGGGAACAATTGGTAAAAAAAGTCATTTACATTGCTCGGTCCGACAACCCTAATAAGCTTGATAAGTCCGATCGATGTCCCAATTTAAATGGGTCCCTTTTTTGGTAACCTAAGCTCTAGAAAAATAAAATTATTTTCACATTGCTTATTCAAGTTACCAAATGATATGACCATCACAACATTATTTTGATATTTTCTTAATTTAACATTTAATCTATTAAAGATTCTATAGTTTTCGTTTATAATTAATGGAAATGTGTAATATTTTTTACACAGTTTTCTTTTAGTAATTATTGTTGAAATGACTTATTATGATCATATTTCTTCAAAAAATAAAATAACCATAGGTAGAAAATGTTTAAGAAAAAGACTGTAATGTAATATTATTTTAGTTTCACTGTACAATGATTGTTATAATCGTTTGTTGGAAACAAACAATCACAAACCTATTTTTCAAATTTCTTAATTATAATACACCGATTTTAAAAAAATATAATTCTTATTATATTACAGTATACACCAATTATAAAAAAATAGCCCCCTATATTTTTTTTGCTATTTATAGATACTTTTGCTTAATTTTAAATAACAAATGATAAACGACTTATCTATCAATCTAGGTTTTATTTTTTATATGTAAGGATTAAATGTCACTCGACTATGGTTTGTTCTACGGCTTGTTAGCCCTTTTATTTTACTTTGAACACATTATCGATTCTCTTTTTATAATTTAATATATTTTACATTCTAAGAATAGATGTGGTTGAGGTAGAAAAATAAAAGAAATATGAATGAATTAACCATAGTTGGTACTCTTAATTACATGAAATGTTATGCGTTTGAACCATATATTTGCGTAGATTATACTTTTTAGAAAAACATTTGAGTGAATTAAAATAAAATAATAGTGAAACAAATGTACCCACGTACATCCAAGTGTGGAAAGAGTCATGAAGACCACAAAGCCCCGCACACACACCCACATATATATATATATATGTTCTTCTTTTTCAACATCCAATAAACATTCCTTTTCTACAACAACATTATTGATTCCATATTTTTATCTTTCTCAAACCATTACAATGATTAATTCTCGTCCCATTACTTTGCTCTTACACCTTTCAATTTGGCCAAAAATCCATATGAGTAGATTTGGACGGAATCTTTTTTATGTTCAAATAATTTGTTGGATGTGTAAAAATTCATTCACATAATATTAAATACATTTGACTCTAATTCAACTAAAAAATTTTATCGGCATTTTCATATTGTAAAAAAACTATATATGTATTTATCTATATCTTAACCGATTTGTATCAATCTAATATAACAATTCGTGGATAAAAAAAAGCTATTATATTTTTTCAATATTTATTTTTAAAATTAAATGATTTTATTGAAATCTTTATTAAAAAGAAAACCATATCAGATGGTCCGACCGGCGGAAATCGTAAACTAATGCGAGAAGAACCATGACTTACAGTTTCAAAACTGAAAATATTTTTATGTTAACTTTTGGACGCATTCGATCCATTGTTATTTTAGAATGGAATTATAGTACATGTAATATAGCATTACTCAATGGATTTTATTACGAGATATACAATTCATGTTATTGAATACCAAATATATTATCTGAAATTGTATGAATATTATATTAAGTTATATTATTTTTCTATTTGACATTTTATATCCATATAAAAAGTCTTTCTTCATTAATAAAAAACGAGAATTGATTCGTTTTCTTTCAAAGTATAGTAACAAAATTTATCATGGTATGAGAGCATTATTTGTCTATACGTTTATATATGTAATGTGTGTATGTATTAATAAAACATTTATTGATAATGGACGTCTATGAATACCTCTAAGTACATTGCATGTCTTTCTATTATGTAGAATCATGCGTAGCATGTCACACGGATAAACGGATGTAGACAATCATATATTCCAAATAATATGAAATAACAAGCAAACAAATTAATTTAACTAAAAAATAAAATAAAATAGGTGCACAATTTTTGTATATATATATATGAATACATAATTAATATATTAGTCAACAAAGGTAATATAACAAATAAGGCCATGAAAATTTGTTGAGCTAAAACGTTCTTAGACTTCTTGATTTAATTTCATTTTACCTTCAGTGTGGCCACATTATATGCTTTGAGCCTCATATCACCAAATTCATCAGCTAGAATTTTTATCTTTATGTTAGTGAGCATTAATGACATAAAGATTTCACTGTTAATTAATTATATTAATTAAATGTTCTCATGCATGATTACGTTAATATTCATATCGTATCATGTGAGTAATGATTCTGAAGGCATGTTTAGGATCTTGTTGAAATCTTTATTCCTTTATAATGCTCATCGTCATGGTTCACTCTATTTCAATTTATTTTAAGATACCTTCTTCTTCGCTTATTATCTTTGAGAGGAAAGAACAAAAGAAGATATGGGTGGGTCATCGTCCAAGTCAAAGAAAAATCATTCTAAAAAAAAGGCATCGATACCTACGAGCGACACTAGCTCGCATGATACCGACAGTGATTCATATTACCAATCGTCACGGTGCTTGCTTACATTCTTATATCTTATGCCTAATATATTATTGTGTATACAAATATGACTTATGTTAGTGTAGAATTACTTTAAAAAGGTTCCAATAAGATGCAATCTCTTTAATATTGTTATATATGGATATACAACTTTACATTTTATGCACATATTGAGGATCATATTACACTATATTATAAACAATATTTTGAGAGATGTTACTCTAAGTGTTCATTTCTATAAGTGTTCACAGGTATGAAGATGATTGCGAAAAGTCAAAGAGAGCTATTGATGGCAAAGGTAAACAAAAGGCGATATCGACTAATTCTAAGAGACA
This sequence comes from Gynandropsis gynandra, assembly GCA_036759665.1. NCBI lineage: Eukaryota > Viridiplantae > Streptophyta > Magnoliopsida > Brassicales > Cleomaceae > Gynandropsis > Gynandropsis gynandra. The sequence continues at coordinate 9,853,153 of CM071862.1, forward strand.
ACAGAAAAAGATAGAGACTTCAGATTCAGATGAAGACTCTCACCGTTCTCTCGTAAGGAAAATTCGTCGTGGAAAATTTCAGAAAATGAAGACGTCGGGAAAACAAAAGAGAAAGAAGATAAGAATTGATACATCTTCGTCATCATCAACAAGCGATTGTGGCCATCAATATTGTTAGTTATCATGGTTCACTTTCATCAAATTCACCAGATGATTGCTACAATCAGTATTTTTATTATTAATTAGTATCCGTTTAAGATAAAAAATGAAATTTAGATTATTTTTATTCATATAATATAATATAGTCGATGTTATTCTACTATTTCTTTGTTTTTTTTAAATTTCTGATAATAACGAAAATATGAGAAATAAATACTATTTTACGTAGTTTATATTTGTTTTGATAAATAAATCGTGTAATTACTTGTGTAGAGATTTTTTTAAAATGGTGTTGTGATTTTTTTTTTAAGTGGTGTTAGTACATAATAATGTTTGTATAGATAAATTTGGTCCTAGGAATTAGAAAAAACAAACTATTTTGTATCAAGTTATGAAAAAATGAACACATTAGTATTTGACCATCAATCCGATTTCTTTTTTATTGTCGATTTGAGTTCTTCATTCCGTAAATATCTCGATCTTAGAACCAAGAATGAGAAAAAACGATTTAATAATATTTAGGGTAAAAAATGAAAGAGAGAGAAACAAATGGGGATACAAATGAAAATATAATAAAATGTGGGTCTAAGAAATTTTATTTCGTAGCGTAGAGAAGCAAGAACCGGTAAAACCGGGTCGGGTGGTTCAGGCACAATTGGCCAAAAAAGTCATTTACATTGCTCGGCCCGACAATCCTAATAAGCTTGATAAGTTCGATCGAGGGCCCAATTTAAATGGGTCCCTTTTTTGTAACGTAAGCTCCAGAAATATAAAATTATTTTCACATTGCTTATTCAAGGTATCAAATGATATGACCATCACAACATTATTTTGATATTTTCTTAATTTAACATTTAATCTATTAAAGATTTTACGGTTTTCGTTTATAATTTATGGAAACGTGTAATATTTTTACACAGTTTTCTTTTTGTAATTATTCCTGAAATGACGTATTATAATCATATTTCATCAAAAAATAAAATAATCATGCGTAGGAAACGTTTAAGTAAAAACAATGTAATGTAATATTATCTTAGTTTCAATGTGCAATGATTTTTATAATCGTTTGTTGGAAACAAATAATCACAAACCTATTTTTAAAATTTCTTAATTATATTATACATCAATTTTAAAAAATATAATTCTTATTATATTACAGTATACACCTTTTATAAAAAAAAATGCCACTTACATTTTTTTTACTATTTATAGATACTTTTGCTTAATTTTAAATAACACATGATAAACGACTTATCTATCAATCTAGGTTTTATTTTTTAGATGTAAGGATTAAATGTCACTCGACTATGGTTTGTTCTACGCGTTGTTATCCCATTTATTTTACTGTGAACACATTATCGATTCTCTTTTTATAATTTAATATATTTTACATTCTACCAATAAACTAGATGTGGTTGAGGTAGAAAAATAAAAGAAATATGAAAGAATTAACCATAGTTGGTACTCTTAATTACATGAAAAGTTATGCGTTTGAACCATATATTTGCATAGATTATACTTTTTAGAAAAAGATTTGAGTGAATTAAAATAAAATAATAGTGAAACAAAAAAGAAGAACGATGTACCAACGTCCATCCAAGTGTGGAAAGAGTCATGAAGACTATAAAGCCCCGCACACACACCCATATATATATATATATATATAGATATTCTTCTTTTTCAACATCCAATAAACATTCCTTTTCTACAACAACATTATTGATTCTATATTTGTATCTTTCTCAAACCATTACAATGATTAATTCTCGTACCATTACTTTGCTCTTACACCTTTCAATTTAGCCAAAAATCCACATGAGTAGATTTGGACGGAATCTTTTTTATTTTCAAATAATTTGTTGGATGTGTAAAAATTCATTCACATAATATTAAATAGATTTGACTCTAATTAATCTAAAAAATTAGATCAGCATTTTAATATTGTAAAAAACTATATATATAATTATATATATCTTAACCGATTTGTAACAATGTAATATATCATTTCGTGGATAAAAACAAGCTATTATATTTTTTTTCAATATTTATTTTTAAAATTGAATGATTGTATTGAAATATTTATTAAAAAGAAAAACATATCACTTGGTCCGACCGGCGGAAATTGTAAACTAATGCGAGAAGAACCATGACTTTGAGTTTCAAAAATGAAAATATTTTTACGTTAACTCGGTCCAGACTAGAACAACTTTTGGACGCATTCGACCGATAGACAATGCGATTCTCATCAAAAGGCACCACGAGACTGAGAGGAACGCCGGGTTCGGGTTTATCATCTACAGCGGGGAGACAGCGGTGAAGTCTGCGATGAAGGCAGTGGAGTTTGACGGCGTGGAGTTTCATGGCAGAGTATTGACGGTGAAGTTAGATGACGGGAAGAGGCTGAAGACAAAGGCCGAGGAGAGAGCGAGGTGGGTCCATGGATACGTCGAGGGAGAAGAAGACGTGAAGATGTCGGGGAAGTCAAGTTGGCATCAGGAGAGAGAAGGGTCCCGACGAACCTTAAAGAAGATTCTTGAGACAAAACCAGACAATTGGCAAGCCGTTGTTTCAGCATTCGAGAAGATCGACAAGGTTTGGCATTGTTATATCAGTTTGCTAAGTTAGATCGTCTAGTTAGAAGCATGACATTTTGCTATTATAGAAGCAATTTTGCGTCTAGTTTAATACATGATGTGCGCTATGTTTGTCCCCAGCCTTCAAGAAAAGAGTTTGGTCTTATGGTTAAGTATTATGCAAGAAGAGGGGATATGCATCGTGCCCGTGAAACTTTTGAGAGGATGCGTTCACGGGGGATAGAGCCGACATCACATGTCTACACAAGGTTTGTCCTTTGGTTCTATTTTCTGATATTAGTTGTGCTTTTGGTTGATGATTGAGCCAATGCTGTTTTTCATTTCTTCGAAGTAGAAGATACAAATATACTCAGCGAAGCTCATATGTATATATGTGTTTGTATGTTTATATATAGTCCGTTGGATGAATCGACTCAGTTTGTTGAAGGTTTCATTTGAACTATCACTAAATACATTTCACTCTTTTCTTTTTCATTTCTCTCTTTACCAATAAAAGAAGGCTAATATTTGTAGCTATGGTTTGTGATTAACTTGGGTTTTCTCAAATGTTAAACGGGATTTATTTCATGCAGCCTTATTCACGCTTATGCAGTTGGTAGAGACATGGAAGAAGCATTGTCCTGTGTTCGTAAAATGAACGAAGACGAAATTGAGTTGAGTTTGGTGACTTATAATATCATTGTCAAAGGTTTTGCCAAAGTGGGAAGAGCCGAGTAAGTAAAATTTAATGTGTCTTCTTTAGAATCCATGGTACCCTTTTTCCATTGTTAGTTATCCAAATGCTTTTCCTGTAAAGCTACTTCTATCTAAGATTTGATTTTCTCTGGAAGAGCTGCAGATCACTGGTTTGACGAGGCAAAACAGCGACACAAAACACTAAATGCATAATTCTAAGAGACAACAGAAAAAGATAGAGACTTCGGATTCAGATGAAGACTCTCACCGTTCTCTCGTAAGGAAAATTCGTCGTGGAAAATTTCAGAAAATGAAGACGTCGGGAAAACAAAAGAGAAAGAAGATAAGAATTGATACATCTTCGTCATCATCATCGTCATCATCAACAACATCAACAAGCGATTGTGGCCATCAATATTGTTAGTTATCATGGTTCACTTTCATCAAATTCACCAGATGATTGCTGCAATCAGTATTTTTATTATTAATTAGTATCCGTTTAAGATAAATAAAATGAAATTTAGATTATTTTTATTCATATAATATAATATAGTCGATGTTATTCTACTATTTCTTTGTTTTATTTAAATTTGCCAATAATGAGGAAAATATGAGAAATAAAATACTATTTTACGTAGTTTATATTTATTTTGATAAATAAATCGTGTAATTACTTGTGTAGAGATTTTTTTTTAAATGGTGTTGTGATTTTTTTAAGTGGTATTAGTACATAACAATGTTTGTATAGATAAATTTGGTCCTTGGTGTTAGAAAAAACAAACTATTTAATATCAAGTTATGAAAAAATGAACACATTAGTTTTTGACCATCAATCCGATTTCTTTTTTCTTCTCGATTTGAGTTCTTCATTCCGCAAATATCTCGATCTTAGAACCAAGAATGAGAGAAAACATTTAATAATATTTAAGGTAAAAAATGATAGAGAGAGAAACAAATGGGGATACAAATGAAAATATGTGAAGATGTGGGTATGAGAATTTTGTTTCGGAGCGTAAAGAAGCAAGATCCGGTAAAGCCGGGTCGGGTGGTTCGGGCACAATTGGTAAAAAAAGTCATTTACATTGCTCGGTCCGACAACCTTAATAAGCTTGATAAGTCTGATCGATGTCCCAATTTAAATGGGTCCTTTTTTGGTAACCTAAGCTCTAAAAAAATAAAATTATTTTCACATTGCTTATTCAAGTTACCAAATGATATGACCACATTATTTTGATTTTGATATTTTCTTAATTTAACATTTAATCTATTAAAGATTCTATAGTTTTCGTTTATAATTAATGGAAATGTGTAATATTTTTTACACAGTTTTCTTTTAGTAATTATTGTTGAATTGACGTATTATGATCATATTTCTTCAAAAACTAAAATAACCATAGGTAGAAAACGTTTAAGAAAAAGAGTGTAATGTAATATTATTTTAGTTTCACTGTACAATGATTGTTATAATAGTTTGTTGGAAACAAACAAATTACAAACCTATTTTTCAAATTTCTTAATTATATAATACACCGATTTTAAAAAAATATAATTCTTATTATATTACAGTATACACCAATTATAAAAAAATAGCCCCCTACATTTTTTTTGCTATTTATAAATACTTTTGCTTAATTTTAAATAACAAATGATAAACGACTTATCTATCAATCTAGGTTTTATTTTTTATATGTAAGGATTAAATGTCACTCGACTATGGTTTGTTCTACGGCTTGTTATCCCTTTTATTTTACTTTGAACACATTATCGATTCTCTTTTTATAATTTAATATATTTTACATTCTAATAATAGATGTGGTTGAGGTAGAAAAATAAAAGAAATATGAAAGAATTAACCATAGTTGGTACTCTTAAATACATAAAATGTTATGCGTTTGAACCATATATTTGCGTAGATTATACTTTTTAGAAAAACATTTGAGTGAATTAAAATAAAATAATAGTGAAACAAATGTACCCACGTCCATCCAAGTGTGGAAAGAGTCATGAAGACCACAAAGCCCCGCACACACACCCACATATATATATATATATATATATTCTTCTTTTTCAACATCCAATAAACATTCCTTTTCTACAACAACATTATTGATTCTATATTTGTATCTTTCTCAAACCATTACAATGATTAATTCTCGTCCCATTACTTTGCTCTTACACCTTTCAATTTGGCCAAAAATCCATATGAATAGATTTGGACGGAATCTTTTTTATGTTCAAATAATTTGTTGGATGTGTAAAAATTCATTCACATAATATTAAATACATTTGACTCTAATTCAACTAAAAAATTAGATCATCATTTTCATATTGTAAAAAAACTATATATGTATTTATCTATATCTTAACCGATTTGTAACAATCTAATATAACAATTCGTGATAAAAACAAGCTATTATATTTTTCAATATTTATTTTTAAAATTAAATGATTTTATTGAAATCTTTATTAAAAAGAAAACCATATCAGATGGTCCGACCGGCGGAAATCGTAAACTAATGTGAGAAGAACCATGACTTAAAGTTTCAAAACTGATAGAGGTTATCAGACACTGTACCGATAGAGGATGGAGACTTAGCAATTACGTAAGCTTTGGGACGTAGCAAGATCAATAGGCCAAGTTACTTGGAAAGCCTTCCAATTGGAGTTAGCAAAAGAGGTTCTACATATGAACAATAAGAATGAAGGCCGATAGTCTTATGGTCCGTCGGAGATGATCAATTTCCTACCACTGTATGATTTCACTCGGCTAGGTGGCGATTCGACACTGACAAGATATTAAGAGGACTCAGCTTCCATGCGATCGTCATCACATAGAAACTAAGACCCTGCTAAGTAAATCATAGCTTTGCCTACCCAAGTCAAAGTCTAGGACAACTTTTGGACGCATTCGATCCATTATTATTTTAGAATGGAATTATAGTACATGTAATATAGCATTACTCAATGGATTTTATTACGAGATATACAATCCATGTTATTGAATACCAAATATATTATCTGAAATTGTATGAATATTATATTAAGTTATATTACTTTTTCTATTTGACATTTTATATCCATATAAAAAGTCTTTCTTCATTAATAAAAAAACGAGAATTGATTTGTTTTCTTTCAAAGTATAGTAACAAATTTATCATGGTATGAGAGCATTATTTGTCTATATGTTTATATATGTAATGTGTGTATGTATTAATAAAACATTTATTGAGAATGGACACTATGAATACCTCTAAGTACATTGCATGTCTTTCTATTATGTAGAATCATGCGTAGCATGTCACACGGATAAACGGATGTAGACAATCATATATTCCAAACAATATGAAATAACAAGCAAACAAATTAACTTAACTAAAAATAAAATAAAATAGGTGCACAATTTTTGTATATATATTTGAATACATAATTAATATATTAGTCAACAAAGGTAATATAACAAATAAGGCCATGAAAATTTGTTGAGCTAAAACGTTCTTAGACTTCTTGATTTAATTTCATTTTACCTTCAGTGTGGCCACATTATATGCTTTGAGCCTCATATCACCAAATTCATCAGCTAGAATTTTTATCTTTATGTTAGTGAGCATTAATGACATAAAGATTTCACTGTTAATTAATTATATTAATTAAATGTTCTCATGCATGATTACGTTAATATTCATATCGTATCATGTGATTAATGATTCTGAAGGCATGTTTAGGATCTTGTTGAAATCTTTATGCCTTTATAATGCTCATCATCATGGTTCACTCTATTTCAATTTATTGTAAGATACCTTCTTCTTCGCTTATCATATTTGAGAGGAAAGAACAAAAGAAGATATGGGTGGATCATCGTCTAAGTCAAAGAAAACTCGTCCTAACAAAAAGGCGTCCAGACCTACGAGCGACACTAGCTCGCATGATACCGACAGTGATTCATAATACCAATCGTCCCGGTGCTTGCTTACATTCTTATATCTTATGCCTAACATATTATTGTGTATACAAATATGACTTATGTTAGTGTAGAATTACTTTAAAAAGGTTCCAATAAGACGCAATCTCTTTAATATTGTTATATATGGATATACAACTTTACATTTTATGAACATATTGAGGATCATATTCAACTATATTAAAAACAATATTTTGAGAGATGTTCCTCTAAGTGTTCATTTCTATAAGTGTTCACAGGTATGAAGATGATTGCAGTAAGTCAAAGAGAGCTATTGATGCCAAAGGGAAACAAAAGGCAAAATCGACTAATTCTAAGAGACAACAGAAAAAGATAGAGACTTCGGATTCAGATGAAGACTCTCACCGTTCTCTCGTAAGGAAAATTCGTCGTGGAAAATTTCAGAAAATGAAGACGTCGGGAAAACAAAAGAGAAAGAAGATAAGAATTGATACATCTTCGTCATCATCATCGTCATCATCAACAACATCAACAAGCGATTGTGGCCATCAATATTGTTAGTTATCATGGTTCACTTTCATCAAATTCACCAGATGATTGCTACAATCAGTATTTTTATTATTAATTAGTATCCGTTTAAGATAAAAAAAATGAAATTTAGATTATTTTTATTGATATAATATAATATAGTCGATGTTATTCTACTATTTCTTTGTTTTTTTAAATTTCTGATAATATGGAAAATATGAGAAATAAAATACTATTTTACGTAGTTTATATTTGTTTTGATAAATAAATCGTGTAATTACTTGTGTAAAGATTTTTTTAAAATGGTGTTGTGATTTTTTTTAAGTGGTGTTAGTACATAATAATGTTTGTATAGATAAATTTGGTCTTAGGAATTAGAAAAAACAAACTATTTTGTATCAAGTTATGAAAAAATGAACACATTAGTATTTGACCATCAATCCGATTTCTTTTTTATTCTCGATTTGAGTTCTTCATTCCGCAAATATCTCGATCTTAGAACCAAGAATGAGAAAAAACGATTTAATAATATTTAGGGTAAAAAATGAAAGAGAGAGAAACAAATGGGGATACAAATGAAAATATAATGTGGGTCTAAGAAATTTTATTTCGGAGCGTAGAGAAGCAAGATCCGGTAAAACCGGGCCGGGTGGTTCAGGCACAATTGGTCAAAAAAGTCATTTACATTGCTCGACCCGACAATCCTAATAAGCTTGATAAGTTCGATCGAGGGCCCAATTTAAATGGGTCCCTTTTTTGGTAACGTAAGCTCCAGAAATATAAAATTATTTTCACATTGCTTATTCAAGGTATCAAATGATATGACCATCACAACATTATTTTGATATTTTCTTAATTTGACATTTAATCTATTAAAGATTCTACGGTTTTCGTTTATAATTTATGGAAACGTGTAATATTTTTTACACAGTTTTCTTTTTGTAATTATTCCTTAAATGACGTATTATAATCATATTTCATCAAAAAATAAAATAATCATGCGTAGGAAACGTTTAAATAAAAAAATGTAATGTAATATTATCTTAGTTTCTATGTGAAATGATTTTTATAATCGTTTGTTGGAAACAAATAGTCACAAACCTATTTTTATAATTTCTTAATTATATTATAAATCAATTTTAAAAAATATAATTCTTATTATATTACAGTATACACCATTTATAAAAAAAATGCCCCCTACATTTTTTTTTGCTATTTATAGATACTTTTGCTTAATTTTAAATAACACATGATAAACAACTTATCTATCAATCTAGGTTTTATTTTTTAGATGTAAGGATTAAATGTCACTCGACTATGGTTTGTTCTACGCGTTGTTATCCCATTTATTTTACTGTGAACACATTATCAATTCTCTTTTTATAATTTAATATATTTTACATTCTAACAATAAACTAGATGTGGTTGAGGTAGAAAAATAAAAGAAATATGAAAGAATTAACCATAGTTGGTACTCTTAATTACATGAAAAGTTATGCGTTTGAACCATATATTTGCATAAATTATACTTTTTAGAAAAACATTTGAGTGAAATAAATAATAATAATAGTGAAACAAAAAAGAAGAGCGATGTACCAACGTCCATCCAAGTGTGGAAAGAGTCATGAAGACTATAAAGCCCCGCACACACACCCACATATATATAGATATTCTTCTTTTTCAACATCCAACAAACATTCCTTTTCTACAACAACATTATTGATTCTATATTTGTATCTTTCTCAAACCATTACAATGATTAATTCTCGTCCCATTACTTTTCTCTTACACCTTTCAATTTAGCCAAAAATCCACATGAGTAAATTTGGACGGAATCTTTTTTATTTTCAAATAATTTGTTGGATGTGTAAAAATTCATTCACATAATATTAAATAGATTTGACTCTAATTCAACTAAAAAATTAGATCAGCATTTTAATATTGTAAAAAACTATATATATAATTATCTATATCTTAACCGATTTATAACAATGTAATATATCATTTCGTGGATAAAAACAAGCTATTATATTTTTTTCAATATTTATTTTTAAAATTTAATGATTGTATTGAAATATTTATCAAAAAGAAAAACATATCACTTGGTCCGACCGGCGGAAATTGTAAACTAATGCGAGAAGAACCATGACTTTAAGTTTCAAAAATGAAAATATTTTTACGTTAACTCGGTCCAGACTAGAACAACTTTTGGACGCATTCGATCCATTATTATTTTAGAATGGAATTATAGTACTTGTAATATAGCATTATTGAATGGATTTTATTACGGGATATACAATCCATGTTATTGAAGACCGAAGATATTATTTGAAATTGTATGAATATTTAATGTAGTTATATTATTTTTTCTATTTGAGATTACATATCTATATAAAAAAGTTTTTCTTGATTAATAAAAAACGATAATTGATTCGTTTTCTTTCAGAGTATAGCAACAAAGTTTATCATGGTCTGAGAGCATTATTTATCTATATTTTTATATATGTAATGTGCGTATGTATGAATAAAACATTTATTGAGAATGGACGTCTATAAATACTTCTAAGTACATTGCATGTCTTTCTATTATGTAGAATCATACATAGCATCTCACACGGATAAACAGATGTAGACAATCATATATTCCAAACAATATGAAATAACAAGCAAACAAATTAACTTAACTAAAAAATAAAATAAAATAGGTGCACAATTTTTGTATATATATATATATATGAATACGTAATTAAAATATTAGTCAACAAAGGTAATATAACACATAAGGCCATGAAAATTTGTGGAGCTAAAACGTTCTTAGACTTCTTGATTTAATTTCATTTTACCTTCCGTATGGCCACATTATATGCTTTGAGCCTCATATATCACCAAATTCATCAGTTAGAATTTTTATCTTCATGTTAGTGAGCATTAATGACATAAAGATTTCACTGTTAATTAATTATGTTAATTAAATGGTCTCATGCATGATTACGTTATTATTCATATCGTATCATTTGATTAATGATTCAAAAGGCATGTTTAGGATCTGGGTTAAATATTTATGCCTTTATAATGCTCATCATCATGGTTCACTCTATTTCAATTTATTGTAAGATATCTTCTTCTTCGCTTATCATCTTTGAGAGGAAAGAACAAAAAAAGATATGGGTGGGTCATCGTCCAATTCAAAGAAAACTCATCCTAACAAAAAGGCGTTGAGAGCTACGAGCGACACTAGCTCGCATGATACCGACAGTGATTCATATTACCAACCGTCACGGTGCTTGCTTACATTCTTATATCTTATGCCTAACATATTATTGTGTACACAAATATGACTTATGTTAGTGCAGAATTACTTTAAAAAGGTTCCCATAAGATGCAATCTCTTTAATCTTTTTATATATGGATATACAACTTTACATTCTATGAACATATTGAGGATCATATTCAACTATATTATAAACAATATTTTGAGAGATGTTCCTCTAAGTGTTCATTTCTATAAGTGTTCACAGGTATGAAGATGATTGCGGTAAGTCAAAGAGAGCTATTGATGCCAAAGGTAAACTAAAGGCGAAATCGACTAATTCTAAGAGACAACAGAAAAAGATAGAGACTTCGGATTCAGATGAAGACTCTCACCGTTCTCTCGTAAGGAAAATTCGTCGCGGAAAATTTCAGAAAATGAAGACGTTGGGAAAACAAAAGAGAAAGAAGATAAGAATTGATACATCATCATCATCGTCATCATCAACAACATCAAAAAGCGATTGTGGCCATCAATATTGTTAGTTATCATTGTTCACTTTCATCAAATTCACCAGATGATTGCTACAATCAGTATTTTTATTATTAATTAGTATCCGTTTAAGATAAATAAAATGAAATTTAGATTATTTTTATTCATATAATATAATATAGTCGATGTTATTCTACTATTTCTTTATTTTATTTAAATTTGTTGATAATAAGGAAAATATGAGAAATAAAATACTATTTTACGTAGATATATTTATTTTGATAAATAAATTGTATAATTACTTGTGTAGAGATTTTTTTAAAATGATGTTAATATTTTTTTAAGTGGTGTTAGTACATAACAATGTTTGTATAGATAAATTTGGTCCTTGGTGTTAGAAAAAAACAAACTATTTAATATCAAGTTATGAAAAAATGAACACATTAGTATTTGACCATCAATCTGATTTCTCTTTTTTTCGCGATTTGAGTTCTTCATTCCACAAATATCTCGATTTTTTAGAACCAAGAATGAGAGAAAACATTTAATAATATTTAGGATAAAAAATGATAGAGAGAGAAACAAATGGGGATACAAATGAAAATATGTGAAAATGTGGGTCTGAGAATTTTGTTTCGGAGCGTAAAGAAGCAAGATCGCCGGGTCGGGTGATTCATGCACAATTGGTAAAAAAAAGTCATTTACATTGCTCGGTCCGACAACCCTAATAAGCTTGATAAGTCCGATCGATGTCCCAATTTAATTGGGTCACCTTTTTGGTAACCTAAGCTCTAGAAAAATAAAATTATTTTCACATTGCTTATTCAAGTTATCAAATGATATGACCATCACAACATTATTTTGATATTTTCTTAATTTAACATTTAATCTATTAAAGATTCTACAGTTTTCGTTTATAATTTATGGAAATGTGTAATATTTTTTACACAGTTTTCCTTTTGTAATTATTGCTGAAATGACGTATTAGGATCATATTTCTTCAAAAAATAAAATAACCATGCGAAGAAAACGTTTAAGTAAAAAAGTGTAATGTAATATTATCTTAGTTTCAGTGTAAAAAGATTGTTATAATCGTTTGTTGAAAACAAACAGTCACAAACCTATTTTTAAAATTTCTTAATTATATAATACATCGATTTTAAAAAATATAATTATTTTTATATTACAGTATACACCATTTATTAAAAAAATAGCCCCTAAATTTTTTGCTATTTATACATACTTTTGCTTAATTTTAAATAACAAATGATAAACGACTTATCTATTAATCTAGATTTTATTTTTTATATGGAAGGATTAAATGTCACTCGACTATGGTTTGTTTTACGGCTTGTTATCCCTTTTATTTTACTATGAACACATTACCGATTCTCTTTTTATAATTTAATATATTTTACATTCTAAGAATAGATGTGGTTGAGGTAGAAAAATAAAAGAAATATGAAAAAATTAACCATAGTTGGTACTCTTAATTACATTAAAAGTTATGCATTTGAACCATATATTTGCGTAGATGATACTTTTTAGAAAAACATTTGAGTGGATTAAAATAAAATAATAGTGAAACAAAAAAGAAGAGCGATATACCACGTCCATCCAAATGTGGAAAGAGACATGAAGACCACAAAGCCCCGCACACACACACAAACAAACACACACATACATATATATATATATATATATTCTTCTTTTTCAACCTCCAATAAACATTCATTTTCTACAACAACATTATCGATTCTATATTTCTATTTTTCTCAAACCATTAAAATGATTAATTCTCATCCCATTACTTTGCTCTTAAACCTTTCAATTTAGCCAAAAATCCATATGAGAGGATTTAGACGAAATCTTTTTTATGTTCAAATAATTTGTTGGATGTGTAAAAATTCATTCACATAATATTATATAGGTTTGACTCTAATTCAACTAAAAAATTAGATCAGCATTTTAATATTGTAAAAATACTATATATATAAGTATCTATATCTTAACCGATTTATAACAATGTAATACAACAATTCGTGGATAAAAACAAGCTATTATCTTTTGTTTTCAATATTTATTTTTAAAAATAAATGATTGTATTAAAATATTTATTAAAAAGAAAAACATATCACATGGTCCGACCAGCGAAAATCGTAAAATAATGCGAGAAGAACCATTACTTAGAGTTTCAAAACAGAAAATATTTCTACGTAAACTCGATCCAGTCTTGAAAAAATTTTGGACGCATTCGATCAATTGTTATTTTAGAATGGAATTATAGCACATGTAATATAGCATCATTCAATGGATTTTATTACGGGATATACAATCCATGTTATTAAATATCGAAGATATTATCTGAAATTGTACGAATATTATATATAGTTATACTATTTTTCCTATTTGACATTATATATCTATATAAAAAAAGTCTTTCTTGATTAATAAAAAAACGAGAATTGATTCGTATTCTTTCATAGTATAGTAACAAATTTATCATGGTATGAGAGTATTATTTATCTATATTTTTATATATCTAATGTGCCTATGTATGAAAAAAAAACATTTATTGAGAATGGACGTCTATGAATGGATCCAAAAACTAAAAGTTTAGTATAATATAACATCATATATATATATATATATGAATACATAATTAATATATTAGTCAACAAAAGTAATATAATAAACAAGGCCATGAAAATTGGTGGAGCTAAAACGTTCATAGTCTCCTTGATTTAATTTCATTTTACCGTCGTTGTGGCCACATTATATACTTTGAGCCTCATATATCATCAAATTCATCAGCTAGAATTTTTATCTTCATGTTAGTTAACATTAATGACATAATGATTTCATTGTTAATTAATTATATTAATTAAATGGTCTCATGCATGATTACGTTAATTCATATCGTCTCATGTGATTAATGATTCTGAAGGCATGTTTTGGATCTTGGTGAAATCTTTATGCCTTTATAATGCTCATCATCATGGTTTTCTCTATTTCAATTTATTGTAATATACCATCTTCTTCGCTTATCATCTTTGAGAGGAAAGAACAAAAGAAGATATGGGTGGGTCATCATCCAAGTCAAAGAAAACTCGTCCTAACAAAAAGGCGTCGAGACCTACGAGCGATACTAGCTCGCATGATACCGACAATGATTCATATTACCAATTGTCACGGTTCTTGCTTACATTCATATATCTTATGCCTAACATATTATTATGTATACAAATATGACTTATTCTAGTGTAGAATTACTTTAAAAAGGTTCCCATAAGATGCAATCTCTTAAATATTGTTATATATGGATATACAACTTTACATTCTATGAACATATTAAGGATCATATTCAACTATATTATAAACAATATTCTGAGAGATGTTCCTCTAAGTGTTCATTTCTATAAGTGTTCACATGTATGAAGATGATTACGGTAAGTCAAAGGGAGCTATTGATGCGAAAGGTAAACAAAAGGCGAAATCGACTATTTCTAAGAGACAATAGAAAAAGATAGAGACTTCAGATTCAGATGAAGACTCTCACCGTTCTCTCGTAAGGAAAATTCGTCGTGGAAAATTTCAGAAAATGAAGAAGTCGGGAAAACAAAAGAGAAAGAAAATAAGAATTGATACATCTTCGTCATCATCATCGTCATCATCAACAACATCAACAAGCGATTGTGGCCATCAATATTGTTAATTATCATGGTTCACTTTTTCATCAAATTCACCAGATGATTGCAACAATCAGTATTTTTATTATTAATTAGTATCCGTTTCAGATAAAAAATGAAATTAATATTATTTTTTTGATATAATGTAATATAGTTAATGTTATTCTACTATTTCTTTTTTATATATAAATTTGCTGATAATTAGAAAAATATGAGAAATAAAATACTATGTTAGGTATTTTATATTTATTTTGATAAACAAATCGTGTAATTACTTTTGTAGATATTTTTTTTTAAAATGGTGTTGTGATTTTTTTAAGTGGTGTTAGTACATAACAATGTTTGTATAGATAAATTTGGTCCTTGGTGTTAGAAAAAAACAAACTATTTTATATCAAGTTATGAAAAAATGAACACATTACTATTTAATCATCATTTTGATTTCTCTTTTTTTTCCCGATTTGAGTTCTTCATTCCACAAATATCTCGATTTTAGAACCAAAAATGAGAGAAAACGATTTAATAATATTTAGGGTAAAAAATGATAGAGAGAGAAACAAATGGGGATACAAATGAAAATATAATAAAATGTGGGTCTGAGAATTTTGTTTCGGATCGTAAAGAAGCAAGATCCGGTAAAGCCGGGTCGGGTGGTTCGGGCACAATTGATCAAAAAAGTCTTTTACATTGCTCAGTCCAACAACCCTAATAAGCTTGATAAGTCCGATCGATGGCCCAATTTAAATGGGTCACTTTTTTGGTAACGTAAGCTCTAGAAAGATAAAAATTATTTTCACATTGCTTATTCAAGTTATCAAATGATATGACCACCACAACATTATTTCGACATTTTCTTAATTTAACATTTAATTTATTAAAGATTCTACAGTTTTCGTTTATAATTTATGGAAATGTGTAATATTTTTACATAGGTTTCTTTTTGTAATTATTGCTGAAATGACGTATTATGATCATATTTCTTCAAAAAATAAAATAACCATACGTAGAAAACGTTTAAGTGAAAAAAAAAGTGTAATGTAACATTATCTTAGTTTCTGTGTACAATGATTGTTATAATCGTTTGTTGAAAACAAACAGCCACAAACCTATTTTTAAAATTTCTTAATTATATAATACACCGATTTTAAAAAATATAATGCTTATTATATTACAGTATACACTATTTATAAAAAACATAGCCCCCTACATTTTTTTTTTGCTATTTATACACACTTTTGCTTAATTTTAAATAACACATGATAAACGACTTATCTATCAATATAGGTTTTATTTTTTATATGTAAGGATTAAATGTCACTCGACTATGGTTTGTTCTACGGCTTGTTATCCCTTTTATTTTATTATGAACACATTATCGATTCTCTTTTCATAATTTAATATATTTTACATTCTAATAAAAAACTAGACGTGGTTGAGGTAGAAAAATAAAAGAAATATGAAAGAATTAACCATAATTGGTACTCTTAATTACATGAAATGTTATGCGTTTGAACAATATACTTGCATAGATTATACTCTTTAGTCAAAAATTTGAGTGAATTAAAATAAAATAATAGTGAATCAAAAAAGAATAGCGATGTACCACGTCCATCCAAATGTGGAAAGAGTCATGAAGACCACAAAACCCCGCACACACACACAAACACACACACACACACACACATATATATATATATTCGTCTTTTTCAACATCCAATAAACATTCCTTTTCTACAACAACATTATTGATTCTATATTTGTATCTTTCTCAAACCATTACAATGATTAATTCTCATCCCATTACTTTACTCTTAGACCTTTCAATTTAGGCAAAAATCAATATGAGTGGATTTAGACGAAATCTTTTTTATGTTAGAATAATTTGTTAGATATGAAAAAATATACTCACATAATATTAAATAGATTTGACTCTAATTCAACTAAAAAATTAGATCAACATTTTAATATTGTAAAAACTATATATATAAATATATATATCTTAACCGATTTGTAACAATGTAATATAACAATTCGTGGATAAAAACAAGTTATTATATTTTGTTTTCAATATTTATTTTTAAACTTAAATGATTGTATTGAAATCTTTATTAAAAAGAAAAACATATCACATGGTCCGACCAGCGGAAATCGTACACTAATGCGACAAGAACCATGACTTAGAGTTTCAAAACTGAAAATATTTGTACGTTAACTCGGTCCAGTCTAGAACAACTTTTGGACGCATTCGATCCTTGTTATTTTAGAATGGAATTATAGTACATGTAATATAGCATTATTCAATGGATTTTATTATGGGATATACAATCCATGTTATTGAATACCGAATATATTATCTGAAATTGTATGAATATTATATAAAGTTATATTATTTTTCTATTTGACATTATATATCCATATAAAAAAGTCTTTCTTAATTAATAAAAAAACGAGAATTGATTCGTTTTCTTTCAAAGTATAGTAACAAAATTTGTCATGGTATGAGAGCATTATTTGTCTATATTTTTATATATCTAATGTGCCTATGTAAGAATAAAACATTTATTGAGAATGGACGTCTATGAATGTTTCTAAGTACATTGCATGTCTTTCTATTATGTAGAATCATGCCTAGCATGTCACACGGATAAACGGATGTAGACAATCACATATTCCAAACAATATGAAATAACAAGCAAACAAATTAACTTAACTAAAAAAATAAAATAAAATAGGTGCACAATTTTTGAATATATATATATATATATATATGAATACATAATTAACATATTAGTCAACAAAGGTAATATAACAAATAAGGCCATGAAAATTTGTGGATCTAAAACGTTCTTAGACTTCTTGATTTAATTTCATTTTACCTTCGGTGTGGCCACATTATATGCTTTGAGCCTCATATATCACCAAATTCATCAGCTAGAATTTTTATCTTCATGTTAATAAGCATTAATGACATAAAGATTTCACTGTTAATTAATTATATTAATTAAATGATCTTATGCATGATTACGTTAATATTCATATCGTATCATGTGATTAATGATTCTGAAGGCATGTTTAGGATCTTGGTGAAATCTTTATGCCTTTATAATGCTCATCATCATGGTTCACTCTATTTCAATTTATTGTAAGATACCTTCTTCTTCTCTTATCATCTTTGAGAGGAAAGAACAAAAGAAGATATGGGTGGGTCATCGTCCAAATCAAAGAAAACTCGTCCTAAAAAAAAGGCGTCGACACCTACGAGCGACACTAGCTCGCATGATACCGACAGTGATTCATATTACCAATCATCACGGTGCTTGCTTACATTCTTATATCTTATGCCTAACATATTATTGTGTATACAAATATGACTTATGTTAGTGTAGAATTACTTTAAAAAGGTTCCCATAAGATGCAATCTCTTTAATCTTTTTATATATGGATATACAACTTTACATTCTATGAACATATTGAGGATCATATTAAACTATATTATAAACAATATTTTGAGAGATGTTCCTCTAAGTGTTCATTTCTATAAGTGTTCACAGGTATGAAGATGATTGCGGTAAGTCAAAGAGAACTATTGATGCCAAAGGTAAACAAAAGGCGAAATCGACTAATTCTAAGAGACAACAGAAAAAGATAGAGACTTCAGATTCAGATGAAGACACTCACCGTTCTCTCGTAAGGAAAATTCGTCGTGGAAAATTTCAGAAAATGAAGACGTCGGGAAAACAAAAGAGAAAGAAGATAAGAATTGATACATCTTTGTCATCATCATCGTCATCATCAACAACATCAACAAGCGATTGTGGCCATCAATATTGTTAATTATCATGGTTCTTTTTCATCAAATTCACCAGATGATTGCTACAATCAGTATTTTAATTATTAAATAGTATCCGTTTAAGATAAATAAAATAAAATTTATATTATTTTTATTGATATAATATAATATAGTCGATGTTATTCTATTATTTCTTTGTTTTATTTAAATTTGCTGATAATAAGGAAAATATGAGAAATAAAATACTATTTTACGTAGTTTATATTTATTTTGATAAATAAATTGTGTAATTACTTTTGTAGAGATTTTTTTAAAATGGTGTTGTGATTTTTTTAAGTGGTGTTAGTACATAACAATGTTTGTATAGATAAATTCGGTCCTTGGTGTTAGAAAAAAAAAAACTATTTAATATCAAGTTATGAAAAAATGAACATTAGTATTTGACCATCAATCTGATTTCTCTTTTTTTCTCGATTTAATTTCTTCATTCCACAAATATGTCGATTTTAGAACCAAGAATGAGAGAAAACATTTAATAATATTTAGGGTAAAAAATGAAAGAGAGAGAAACAAATGGAGATACGAATGAAAATATGTGAAAATGTGAGTTTGAGAATTTTGTTTCGGAGCGTAAAGAAACAGGATCTGGTAAAGCCGGGTCGGGTGGTTCGGGCACAATTGATCAAAAAAGTCATTTACATTGCTCGGTCTGACAACCCTAATAAGCTTGATAAGTCCAATCGATGACCAAATTTAAATGGGTCCCTTTTTTGGTAACCTAAGCTCTTGAAAAATAAATTTATTTTCACATTGCTTATTCAAGTTATCAAATGATATGACCATCACAACATTATTTTGATAGTTTCTAATTTAACATTTAATCTATTAAAGATTCTACACTTTACGTTTATAATTTATGTGAATGTGTAATATTTTTTACACAGTTTTCTTTTTGTAATTATTGTTGAAATGACGTATTATGATCATATTTCTTCAAAAAATAAAATAACCATGCGTAGAAAACGTTAAAGTAAAAGAAGTGTAATGTAATATTATTTTAGTTTCAGTGTACAATGATTGTTATAATCGTTTGTTGGAAACAAACAGTCACAAACCTATTTTTAAAATTTCTTAATTATATAATACACCGATTTTAAAAAAAATATAATTCTTATTATATGACAGTATACACCATTTATTAAAAAAATAGCCCCTACATTTTTTTGCTATTTATACATACTTTTGCTTAATTTTAAATAACAAATGATAAACAATTTATCTATCAATCTAGGTTTTAATTTTTATATGTAAGGATTAAATGTCACTCGACTATGGTTTGTTCTACGGGTTGTTATCTCATTTATTTTACTATAAACACATTATCGATTCTCTTTTTATAATTTAATATATTTTACATTCTAACAAAAAACTAGATGTGGTTGAGGTAGAAAAATAAAAGAAATATGAAAGAATTAATCATAGTTGGTACTCTTAATTACATGAAAAGTTATGCGTTTAAACTATATATCTGCATAGATTATAGACGGAATCTTTTTTATGTTCAAATAATTTGTTGGATGTGTAAAAATTCATTCACATAATATTAAATAGGTTTGACTCTAATTCAACTAAAAAATTAGATCAGCATTTTAATATTGTAAAAAACTATATATATAAATATCTATATCATAACCGATTTGTAACAATGTAATATAACAATTCGTGGATAAAAACAAGCTATTATATTTTGTTTTCAATATTTATTTTTAAAATTAAATGATTGTATTAAAATCTTTATTAAAAAGAAAAACATATCACATGGTCCGACCGGCGGAAATCGTAAACAAATGTGAGAAGAACCATGACTTAGAGTTTCAAAACTAAAAATATTTTTACGTTAACTCGGTCCAATCTAGAACAACTTTTGGATGCATTCGATCCATTGTTATTTTAGAATGGAATTATAGTACATATAATAGAGCAGTATTCAGTGGATTTTATTACGGGATATACAATCCATGTTTTTGAATAACGAGATATTGTCTGAAATTGTATGAATATTATATATACTAGGTTATAAACCCGCGCGACGCGCGGGTTTTGAAAAAATTGTAATTTTATTTTTATAGTTTTATCTAAAAATAATGAATCATTATGACTTAATATAATTTAATGAAAGTGTATTTAAAATCTTTTTTAAAATTTAAATTTATTTATGATCAATAAAGAGGAAACAATTAATTATCATGAATTGATGTATTAAGACAAATTTATAGCATCATAAAAAAATATATTATCTAAAACGACATTGATTTTGGAAAATATGTAAAAGTTTTTGTATGATTATTATATAACATTTTAAAAATCAATTTTAAAAGCTTATATAATAAAAAATGTAGGCAAATAAAACCAGATGCATAAAGAGATCGATATTCTTTTATCCGAGTATTCCATTAAAAACTGTGTATCATCTAGCTTAAAAACATACTATGTAGAAATTATTCGAATATTATTTTTCAAGAATTTTCTAATGATATTCAATCCGCATAAATTTTATTGGTATCGTTGAATAAAATGACAATGCATATGAAAGTTAAATAAATTATACTATAATTAATAACCATATCAATTTTATATGAATTTTTAAAAATTATGTTTTATAAATGAAAAATCATTATTGTTTTAAAGTTTGAAAATATCTGCATATAATGACGGAAGAAATGGACATTGATATTGAGAAAGATCTTTTAACTTCCATCATATTTTAGTGTTTTTTTCATAAAATAAAAAATATTTTTTAACTTTTCATAATAATATTTTATTTTTCAAAATTAAGAATTAAAAAAGTATATGTTATGTAAAACAATAATTATAACAATAATGATAACAAAATTAGTAAAATTTATTCTCTCTACAACCTTTAATATTTTTATCCCACGTTTTTTCATTATTTGTTTTATTTCATTAAATTTAATAATTAAATTATGTGATTGCGACCACATATTAAAGATTGAATAGAAAAGTTATATACAATTTAAAAATTAAAAATATTTATTATTCAAATCATAAAATTACGAAAAATCAATATATACATAGATTTTATAAATAATATATTAATATTTTATTAAATATTATAAATTTTAAAAAATTTAAATAATTTATGCAATATATTACAATGTTATATTTAATATATTATTTATAACTAAATCTCTATAGAAAGAGGGAAAACATTTATATTTGTATATATAGGTTTTTCTATTTTTATATAAATATATAGTTATAAATATTATATTAATATTTAATTAAGTATAATAAATTTAAAAACATTTTAAATATTTATATTTGTATAATATATATAGATTTTTTATATTTTTATGTAAATATTTTATGGATATTAATAAAATATTAAAAGAGATATTTAAAACTTTAAGTCATTTAATTACATTAATGATCGATATAATTATATTTAATAAAAAAATTAGTTTTAAAAAAAAGACTTGCTTATATGGCTTCACCACAAACCTCCTTTTGCAAGAACTTTTAGATATATAATTTTTATATAAATATATAGTTATAAATAATATATTAATATTTGATTAAGTATAATAAATTTGAAAAACATTTTAAATATTTATATTTGTAAAATATATATATAGATTTTTTATATTTGTATGTAAAGATTTTATGGATATTAATAAGATATTAAAAGAGATATTTAAAAATTTTAAGTCATTTAATTACATTAATGCTCAATATAATTATATTTAATAAAAAAATAGTTAAAAAAAAAGACTTGCTCAGGTGGCTTCACCACAAGCCTCCTTTTGCAAGAACTTTTATATATATGATTTATATTTTTTTCTATTTGACATTATATATCTATATAAAAAAGTCTTTTTTGATTAATAAAAAACGAGAATTGATTCGTTTTCTTTCAAAGTATAGTAACAAAATTTATCATGGTAGTAGAGCATTATTTATCTATATTTTTATATATGTAATGTGTGTATGTATGAATAAAACATTTATTGAGAATGAACGTCTATGAATACTTCTAAGTATATTGCATGTCTTTCTATCATGTAGAATCATGCGTAGCATGTCACACGGATAAACGGACAATCATATATTCCAAACAATATGAAATAACAAGCAAACAAATTAACTTAACTAAAAAAATAAAATAAAATAGGTGCACAATTTTTGTGTATATATATATATATATATATATATTAAAAAGGCATTGTGATGCTAATGCATACAAAATCGTTAATAATACAAGACAGTTGTCGAAGTGTTGTATACATTTTAAAACTGTTTTTGTTAATGTTAGAAATTTAACATGGAAAGTTACAAAGATCTAATATAATATATACAAAATCATAGAAATCCATAAACCTAATATAAGTTTTGTTAACTCGATTTGAATAATCGACCATAAAATAAATTTGGTTCGAGATCATCTTGTAAATCCATTTTGAAAAGACATTTTAAGAATTGGTTTTAAATATCAAATTTTCATTTGGCCTTCTTTTGCAATTGAATCAAAGTAATAGACTGGATTCCCCATTTATTTTACAGAAATCCACGTATCATGTGGAAATTAATAACTTAAATTGATAAATACATAATCTAATGTTTGTATTAATTTTACAAAACAAAATTGTATTGATATTTGTTCTGCCTGACCAAGGCAAAGGTTGTTTTTTCTCTTTCCTTTATTTATTCATTAAGCAAATCCCAAAAATGAATAAAATTTCAAATAGATAAAATTAATTCGTGCTAAATGAAGAAAGAAAAAAGATTTCATGAAATCGAAATACTGAGAAAGATTATGGATTTTACAGGTTATCGTCTTTCTCAGTTTCTAAAATTTTCCGATCCAAAAACAAAAAGGTTAAGAAACAAATGATTAAAATTCTTATTAAAACTAAATATATAACATTTTCCTTTAATCACTCTAATACTGTTCCTCCTCCGTGCCATTTTTCCCGTCTCTTTCCTTTTAATGGAATGTTTACATATATATGTGTTCACATCTCCATATACAAGAATAGAGTGGTTTTAACTACCAACAAAGTAAAACAGATGAATATCTGATGGTTCTCCCGTCGAACCAAGGATTTAGAAGTGACGATGATGATGTTGATGATGATTTTGAGAATGATGATACATCGACAGATCGTGGTGATGCCTGCTCTGGCCACTGCTATGATCTTCCCCGTGATCCTGACTCGAACCCACTTGACCAGAATTCACAGCTCCAAGATTAAGATAAATCAATCTTGAATCTACATTGTTCAAGTTTCCAAGACTGCTACCACCACTGCTACGGCTTGTGTGCTCGTCGTTCATAGGCAGGTAAATCGGGGGGCTCGTATCATTCTTGTTCGCTTCTTCGCGTGAAATCACCAATGCGGCTGACTGAACCAATTCGAGGCAAAGCCTGAGCTTGTTCGGCTCGATGTGAGTCAATCCGGGAACTGCCCCCTTGAACAAGAAATCCGACGTTAGGGTTCTTAGAATGTCTAAAGGTGTGATACCATCTACGGTGCGGACATTAGGGTCGGCGTGGTGGTCGAGAAGGACGGCCACCATGTCGGGGGAAACCATCTCGGCCGCAATGTGAAGAGGCGTTTTACCCGCTGCTCCAGCTGGGTAGTTCACATCTGCAGCGCCTAGCTCAAGCAACGCCTTAACCACTTCCCTACTACAATTCTCCACGGCGTAATGCAGGGCCAAAGACTCGTCTAGGTTGAGCCCTTCACCCATCACCATAAGTTTCACGAGCTCAACGTCCGATGAGTCCAATGCACGCCTCATCCTCCTTATCTTCTGGTCCTCAAGGTCCTGAGCCGCATAAAGGTCATGGTGGTGGTGGTGGTGATGAAGGTTAGGCATTAGGGAACGCCGAGCCAATGAGGACTTAAGACGAAGCTCCTCGATTTTGGAGACTACGTCAATAGGAAGATGCTTGGCCAGGACCTCTGGAGGTAGACCGGATTTAGCGACCAAGTGAGAGCAAGTGGTCCATAACTGATGCAAGTCTTGCTTTTTTGAAGCTATAAGTACTTTCATAACATCTTCAATGGAGGCCTTCTCCACCATGCTTACCAATTGTTTCTGCCAAAACAAATTTAAAGACAAAAATTAAAACCCAAACCCTCAGAGAGTATATAAATCAATTTTCTTGTTTGTTTTCCTTTGCTTGTTTGTGGAGTAGAAGTTTCATTCTTTATTTAAGACATTAATTTACAGACACAAATCAGGATTTGAGCAACTAATTCATCCAGTTCCTAAATTTGGGAAAATTCTGAGTGGTGAAGCTCAACTACACATGAAATCAAGAGAAGAAAACACCAAAGAGGACAACCCCCTTTAAGAAGCAAAATGACCCATCAGATGAAGTTGATATGTGTGAACATAGCGAGAGACTATGACTGTGAATGATCAAGGGTTTTGATTAAGTAATAATTTCTACCCGCGGGGTAAAAAACAAGCCTATGAAAGAATACTACCAGAAGAATGAAAAAAAAATACAAAGAGAGATGGTTGTTACAGATTAAGAAAGATTTTCCTGAGGAAAGAGCGATAAAAAAGGAAACACCAATGTTCAAAATTTAGAATGCAAAAGATGACCTTTATATTCAGACCCAAAAAACGACCTCCATCAGCATACAACTAAAAACTTTGTAGCGATGAAGAAGACCGGATAAACAATAAGACAATCCGAACAAGGCAAAAGGCGAGACTTTTACTTGCTGTGCATGAAGATAAATATACATAGAAAGCAAAGGATATATATATACAGACACATATATATGAACCTGAGTGAGCAAAGCGAGTTGTTCGACGCCGAAGTATCGAGCGGCGAAGAGGGTATCGAGGGCGAGATCGACGGCTGAGGAACAATGTGTGTGCCAACACCCTCTCTCCCCGCAATTAGGCCTCGGCTCGTGCTTCTGCGGCACGATCGACACTTGCCCACTGTACAGGAACTGCAGCAGAAGCAAGAACACCTCACACCCCCCCGAGTTCACGGCTATCACACCCGCGGGTCGGGTCGGGCTCTCGGGTCCGGATCGGGTCATACCCGACTGGTCAAGGCCTGTTCCCAGAGGCGGGTCGGGCCCGCAGAAGAATTTTCGGAAGAAGAGGCTCCTGGCGGCGAGGATACATCGGTGGGCATGGACGAGACGACCTTCGACGCTGAAGGTGACGTCGGAGAAAGCTTGTCCGTTTATTAGGAGATTCAGGTAATCCAACGACATAGATCGCAAGGATTCTTCAAGACTGCTCATGGTTGAAAGTACTTTTTTATGATCAATTCTGCAAAGTTAGGGTTTTCAGGTAAAATTTGCTCCTTTATTTCTGATTGAGATAAGGAGATGGAGAAACCAGTTGATGTCTGGCGAAAAGGTTCAAGCTTCCTTCGATGTTTGTTGATCCTGAAGAAGATGAAAGCTATCGCTAGGCAGAGAGAGGGAGAGAGAGAGAGAGACTCTTTAATGTTTGATGGGTTGCGTTGTGCTCTTAGGATTTTCTTTACGGTGAGTGAGAGAGTGAGAGAGAGAGATCTTGATGGGGCAGAGAGAGAGGTAAACATGATTATTTAGCTTTGGTTGGTTTAGTAATTAAGATATGCAATTTTAAAACTATAATTAGTAACATTTTAAAAAGGATAAAAAAATATTAAATACAGAGGTATGACGAATCTAACGGGTGAACAAGTGGCAAAACAAGAAATCATTAGCTTAGTGAATAAGAGTAAAATAAAATAATAATAATAATAATAATCATTAGTTTCTGACTAATCCCTTATTCTAATTGATATTGCTCTTTCACGTACCCTTTCTTTATGTAATTATGTTCATTAAAAATACATGAGATCGATAATAACACCAAAGATCCTCGTAGTGTCCTTTTGGCCCGATTTGGACATGTGAACGCCTGAACAGCTGAAGTAAATTTATGTACATATATCGTATACACACACGCATACATACATTTATACATATATACACACGTACGCATTTATATGCTCTATAAATGTTTAAGTACAGATTGAGTGATGACGTAACATTGGGATATCACGGTAAATTTGACGGGTGAGTTTCGATGGATAAGGACATTCGCCTAATTAGTTAAGGCAAAACGAGTGAATATGATTTGATGGTTTGGTGTTGACCGTTGGTCCAAATCTGACCCTTGTTTTTTTATTAATAATTATAATAATGATAATAATTCTTTGAAAATCAGTATGATTGATTAATTATGGTATGGTACTTATTGTTGTAAATAATATGTGACATCCTGAAGGTTTTTATGAAAGTTCTATGTCTAATATGTAATATTGGATAGTTATGGGTTTAAGTCGTAATTATTAAAGAGTTAATAATTATAAATAAACGTAATACGAGGTTTCGTATACAGACTATTCTAAACCTAGAAACCCTAGCCGTCAGAAAGGAAAAACCTGAAGAACGAAAAACAGTCTTCGTTCTTCCGATTTCCACATCAAAGCAATCCCGATCTCGGCGTGGATACGCGTAGAGGGCTTCTACCATCAAGCCTCACATCCGATCATCGAGTTCAACGCTACAGGTACCCTGAAATTGTTTCTGTATTTGTTCGTCGTTGATAATCGAAAAACTTCACGTAAACATGACTAGATCTATAATCGGGTTGATAAAAACCAATCATCGAAATTTTCCCCAACAAGCTTGTGGACATCGAGAATGGCACGCCAGGCACGGGCGGACGGAGCAGCGATTTCGAAAAGGTTTCGAAACGCTGGTCGACTGAAAAGGGGCTCGCGACGCCGGCGTCTCACGGGCGACTGACCGGTGCTTCGGAGGCGCCATGACCGGTGGCTCTCCAATCCGATCGAGCTTCCCTCCAGCCGCTTAGGGGCGGCGGTAAATCGGAGATAGGGTACCAGGGGCGGCGGCTAGGGTTAGGGTAACCCTAACCCTAACCCTAGTAAAAAAATAAAATAAAAAAATAAAAAAAAAATTAAGATTAAAATTAAATGAATTTTAATTTTAAAATATTAATAATTGAATTGTTAAATGATAAATTATTTATTGTTAAGTTTTTTCCTTCACCGTAGACGTTTTGAATAAATTCTCGTTTACATGGTACGGCCTGACTACCAGGAGGTATGTAGTTCGAGAATTCGATTCATACGTTTATGACATTAGATGTCTAGTGGGAGGAATCAATTAGTTTTTGTAAACGCCTGGACTACCCGAAGGACATAAACTTAATTGATATCCGACCATGAGCCGAAGGATAAAACTCGTCTATATCGATAGGAACGACCTGACTACCAGGTGACTCTGTGATATAGAGTTATATTAAAATTAAGAGTTTTAATTAATAATTGAGTTCTAAAACGATAAATTGTTTATCGTTAGGCTTTTCCTTCATCGTAGATGTTTTGAATAGGTTCTTGTTTGCATGGTACGGCCTGACTACCAGGAGGCATGTAGTTCAATAATTCGATTCATATATCTACGACATCAGATGTCTAGTGGGAGGGATCAATTAGTTTTTGTATACGCCTGGACTACCCGGGGGACATAAACTTAATTGTTATCCGACCATGAGCTGAAGCATGAACTAAACTATATCGATAGGAGCGACCTGGACATCTCGCTGAGGTTCAAAGCCTTCGGATGTATTAGCATTGCATAACACTCTTATTAAATTCTTCATACGCTTCGGGTCTGCTCCTGAGACGTCTGGTGCCTTTACAACATTTCAAAAGGTGACATTTTAGTACAGAGACAAACCATAACCTAGTACGAAAAAACATGGATTCAATCCATTGATAACATTACATCTCTATCAGATCTAAGATAAACTATTGGAAAATCCCTATCTCTTGTAGTAACTCAAACCTGAGATGATTCGTATCGCAACCTTAAGATCGTCCTCAAGCAGGAGAAGATACTCGATTCGATCGAGAACCCTATCAAGGAACCTGCTGATAACGATGTGGATGGCATGATTGCTTGGGCAGAGCAAAAGGATCACCTTGACACTGCCAAGTGTATCATCCTGGCCTCAATGAGTTCAGAACTCCAGCGCGAGCATGAGGATATGGATCCTGCTGGTATCATTGAGCATCTTAAGAAGATGTACGGTGCGCAGAGCCGAACGGCTAGATATCAGTTGTCGAAGGCTCTGTTCAAGTCCAAATTATCTGTGAACTCTCTGATGGGGCCCCATGTTCGTAAAATGATCAGTCTTATTGAACAGCTTGTGAAGCTGGGGTGCACACTAGGCAAAGAGTTATCTCAAGATCTGATCTTGTAATCATTGCTGGTGCACACTAGGCAAAGAGTTATCTCAAGATCTGATCTTGCAGTCATTGCCTGAGACGTTCTCTTCGTTCATTGTTAACTTTAACATGAACAAGATGGACATGGATCTGCATGAGATGCTGAACCAACTGATTGACTATGAGAGTCAGTTAGTGTCTGAGACGTCTAAGGGATATAGTGTCGTGATGATGGTCGGCTCTTCTTCCAAGAAGGGCAAGGGCAACAAAAAGCCCAAGAAGAAGCTCCATGGGCCCAAGGGTGGTGTGACCATACCCAAGGCCAAAAGGAGCAAATCTGACCAAGCTGACGCTGAGTGC
Organism: Gynandropsis gynandra; assembly: GCA_036759665.1. Taxonomy (NCBI): domain Eukaryota; kingdom Viridiplantae; phylum Streptophyta; class Magnoliopsida; order Brassicales; family Cleomaceae; genus Gynandropsis; species Gynandropsis gynandra. The sequence goes on from CM071862.1 coordinate 9,882,897, forward strand.
TTTTTCTGTAAGAAGAAGGGGCATTGGAAGAGGAACTGCAAAGAATACCTGTAGTCTCTGAAGGGCAAGAAGCCATGTAAGATTCTCATGGAAAATGTTTTCATGATTTCCTTAACTACTATTGATTCGTCTAGCTGGGTATTGGATACCGGTAGCAGTTTTAACATCTGCAATATGTTGCAGGGGCTGAGGATTAGTAGGAGGTTCATGAAAGGGGAGTTCAGTCTGAAGGTTGGAAATGGCGCAAGTGTTGCTGCTCTAGCCGTAGGATCAATTTCCCTCGTAATGCCTACGGGCAAGACCTTGTTGTTAGACAACTGTTATTATGTTCCTAAGTTTGTTTCGAACATAATTTCTATTTCTATGCTTGATAGACGTGGATTTCAAACAGTTTTTAGTAATAACATTTGCTCTATTTATCATGATGATGAATTTTGTGTGAATGGTTATTTACAACAAGGGCTGTATATCTTACCTGATGTTAATGTAGAACAAATTAACATGCATGTTTCGGGCCTTAAGAGAAAAGTAGATGATCGTCAAAGACAGACGTATCTTTGGCATTGTAGACTTGGTCATATCGGTGAGAAGACGATAAACAGGTTGCATAAAGATGGTCTTTTAGGCCATTTCGATTATGAATCTTATGCAACCTGTGAGTCCTGTCTCACTGGTAAGATGACCAAATCTCCGTTTAGTGGAACCGGAGAGAGAGCTACAGAACTCCTAGGACTGATACATACTGATGTATGTGGACCTATGAGGGTTCAAGCCAGGGGTGGATATTCGTACTTCATCACATTCACTGATAATATGTCGAGATATTGATTTGTGTTCTTGATGAAAAACAAATCCGAATCTTTTGAAATTTTCAAGAGATTCCGCAGTGAAGTGGAGAAACAAACCGGAAAGAGTATCAAGGTGTTGAGATCTGACCGGGGCGGTGAATATCTTAGTCATGAATTTGTCGATTTATCTAAGGCAAAATGGGATTTTGTCTCAGTGGACTTCTCCCGGAACACCACAACATAACGGTGTAACGGAGAAATCGAACCTTATTAGATATGGTGAGATCTATGATGGGGTTCATTGATCTTCCAATGAATTTGTGGGGCTATGCTTTAGAAACAGCTGCCTATCTGCTAAACAAAGTTCCCACCAAAGCAGTCTCGAAGACACCATATGAGATATGGAAAGGACGTAAGCCAAACCTGAGACACATCAAGGTTTGGGGGTGTTCGGCCTTCGTTAAGAGACTTCAGCCAGACAAGCTTGATGCTAGGTCTGACAGATGTAGGTTCATAGGTTATCCCAAGGAAACTATGGGATATTATTTCTACCACCCGTCTGAACACAAAATGTTTGTGGCCAAAACGGCAACCTTTCTTGAAAGGGAATTCCTTGATGAAGGAATTCATGGTGGGGAAGTAGTTCTTGACGAGATTCAAGAACCCGATGAGCCAACACAAGCTCATGGACATGAGATGTCAAATGAGCGTTCTTGGCTGAGCGATATAGTGTTAGGCTCCGGCGCTTCATCTTCAAATGTTGAAGTGACAGTGCCCGTTCAGGAACAAGTTCAGGAACCTGTTCAGGAACAAGCCCAACAAGATATCCCAGCGCAGGTTGAACCTGCTACACAGGCTTCCTTGAGAAGATCAACACGTTCTCGACGTGCACCTGACAGACTTAATCTGATGGTGCAAGAGGATGTGGTCGGTCATAGAGATGACGACCCTTTGACTTTCCAAGAGGCTATACAAGGCCCTGATTCTGAGAAATGGTGGAAAGCCATGGAATCCGAGATGGAATCTATGAAGATCAACAAAGTATGGACTTTGGTTGATTCTTCACAGGCTTCCAGACCGATAGGTTGTAAATGGGTTTACAAAAGGAAGATTGGAGCGGACGGGCAGGTAGAGACCTATAAAGCTCGTCTAGTTGCCAAGGGGTATAGTCAACGAGAAGGGATTGACTATGAAGAAACGTTCTCCCCTGTGGCAATGCTCAAATCTATTCGGATTCTGCTTGCGATAGCGGCATTCCATGACTATGAGATTTGGCAGATGGACGTGAAAACAGCTTTCCTTAACGGAGAGCTCCAGGAAGAAGTCTTCATGACTCAACCTGAGGGTTTCACGTCGCCAACTCAAAGTCATATGGTATGCAAGCTTCAGAGGTCCATTTATGGACTCAAGCAAGCTTCTCGAACCTGGAACATTCGCTTTAACAAGGCAGTTGAAGAGTTCAACTTTGTTAGATGCGAAGAAGAGCCTTGTGTGTACAAGAAGTTTAGTGGGAGCGCGGTTGTCTTCCTTGTGCTTTATGTGGATGACATATTGCTCATAGGGAATGACATTCCGGCGTTGCAAGAGACAAAGTTCTGGTTATCCGAACAATTCTCCATGAAAGATCTGGGAGAAGCAACCTATATTCTGGGAATAAAGATCTATAGAGATAGATCAAGGAGGTTGCTTGGACTATCGCAGTCCCAGTACATTGATACCATCATGAAGAGGTATAACATGGAAAATTCCAAGAGAGACTATCTACCGATAGGCACTGGAATTACTCTCTCCAAAGAGGATTGTCCTCAGACACAAGAAGAGAGAGAACGCATGAGTAGGATCCCATATGCTAGCGCAGTGGGAGCCATCATGTATTCCATGACATGTACGAGGCCTGATGTAGCCTTCGCGCTAAGTGTAGCGAGTCGGTATCATGCAGATCCCGATGAGGAACATTGGAAATTGGTGGAAAACCATTCTCAAGTACTTGAGAAGGACTAGAGACCAATTCCTCGTTTATGGAGATTCTAACTTAGAGTTAGAAGGGTTCACGGATGCCACCTTTATGTCCAATAAAGACGATAGCAGATCGACATCGGGGTATGTCTTTTGTCTCAATGGGGGTACAGTGTGTTGGAAAAGTTCCAAACAAGTTAATGTAGATGATTCGGTTACTGAAGCAGAATACATAGCGGCTTGCGAAGCTGCTAAGGAAGCGGTCTGGATGAGAAAGTTCATAACTGAACTTGGTGTGGTGCCTTCGATAAAGGAACATGTTCCTTTATTATGTGATAATACCGGGGCAATAGCCCAGGCGAAGGAACCAAGATCATATAAAAGATCAAAGCATGTTCTGCGAAAATACCATCTGATAAGGGAAATCATTGAGCGTGGGGACGTTCAAATCCAGAAAGTAGAAGGAAAAGTGAATGCAGCAGATCCGCTCACAAAGGCGCTTGGTTCAAATGAGTTTGACAAGCACAAGTTGAAGATTGGATTGAGAGACATGGCTTGCTGGAATTAGTTCTAGGAATAGTACAATTGTTGTAACTATTTGAGAGCTATTTTATGTCTTGTATTTTGAACACTTATAAAATGGCATTATTTTATCATTTTGATGATATTTGTAAATATATATGTGTATATGTTTTCATAGCTAGTATGATAGAGTCCATGATTAAGTTTAGAAACTTGTCATCATGATAGAGATCATGATAAAGAGAGTCAAGTTTTGGTAAAACTTAATCTAAATCGTTCTTGATCATAGGATAACTAATTGGACGTTAGTAATCCGGATAGATCAACATGGACGTGATGGTTTCTATTTGATAGAAATTAGTAGATATCTTTTACTAAATCACATGTATGGATGATGCACATAGAGATGTGATCATTGAACAGACCCAAAGGGAGAATTCCTAATAGTTACATTACCATTGAACTGTCAATAGGAATTTCTCTAAAAGGATTGGAATATTATAATTTTCTTAGACCTGAGATCAACATGGTAACTGACAAGTTATCTATCATTCTTTTATTCTGGACACCTTATGTCTTGGGATATAAGTTGAAAGGATATTGGGAATGATTAGATGCTTGTGCAGTTAGTGATTGATCAAGATGGAATCCGTCAACTCTAGGTAAAGAGTTTGAGCTCTATATATGTTGTTAGCAACATAATGAATAAAAAGACCTTGGCCAGGGCATTTGAATGAGAGAAGAAAAGAGTTTCTTGCGATCATTCACCAGTCAGTTATGTTAGGCATGAAACATAGTTGATAATCTATTAGGACTTGACAGTCAGACCATGTCCTAGGATTATCCGGAGCTGTAAAGACGGAGGGAAATAATAATTATATAATCCTTCTACCATGGTTCTACAGAGTAAGGATGTTACTTCACACTATCCGGCCGTTGAGGAGTGTTGCTAGACGCCAACCTCGATTAGTTAATTAGTGAGACTAATTGACTACCAGTTTAGTGATGAACCTACGAGGTCACACGCATACGAGTGTCTCGGTATCTGCTTATGATTGTTAGACAATCATGTGGGGATACAGTTATATTCATCCGCTAGCACCGAAGAATATAATTGTATTTGATTTTTCTTTTGGATCAGTACATAAGATGTACAGGCAAATATGTGTATGGAGATACATATATTTCGACTATTTGAAATATTACGTAAAGGCAAGTGGGAGATTGGAAGTCCTATGCCTAATATGTAATATTGGATAGTTATGGGTTTAAGTCGTAATTATTAAAGAGTTAATAATTATAAATAAACGCAATACGAGGTTTCATATACAGACTATTCTAAACCTAGTAACCCTAGTCGTCAGAAAGGAAAAACCCGAAGAACGAAAAACAGTTTTCGTTCTTCCGATTCCACATCAAAGCAATCCCGATCTCGACGTGGATACGCGTAGAGGGCTTGTACCATCAAGCCTCACATCGGATCATCGAGTTCAACGCTACAGGTACCCTGAAATTGTTTCTGTATTTGTTCGTCGTTGATAATCGAAAAACTTCTCGTAAACATGACTATATCTATAATCGGGTTGATAAAACACGTTTCCGCAAATTGAAATCAACTCTAGATTTTAGTGTAGTAATTAAGGGATTTTGTGAGGAAATAAATACGATTAAGAGGGTATTTAGGTTTAACAAATGGGCAAAAGCTTCTTATCGGTTTCCTAAATACGGTTAGGACCTCGGGGATTGTTGCCTTGCGTTGGATTCCTTTAAAACGACAATTATTGAATATAAAAAATGTTGTAACTGGAAAACCAGTAAAAATTAGCCAATTTTAATACATCGATTGTTAATATTCATTTTAAAACTCAAATATACTCTATATACTTATTATAAATTTTCAAAAAATTCAAAAATATTATTTTAAATCAATTCAGCAACAAAATAACATTTCTCGTTTTAACTATATTACAAGATATGGGTAGCTAAAATGCAAAATACTGAACTGAAATGTATCAACACGAGAGTTTCAAATTGAAAATATACAAAGGAAGAGTTTTTTTAATATTCCTTATTGAAATTATCGTCGTCAAATGAGTTTTTATATGTACATTGTATTATTAGTGATTTATATGAACGCGTTATATATATATACACAAAAATTCATGGGCAGGACCCCAACTAATACTAATATTAGAAGATATATTAGGATTCTATTTCACAATTATAGGGATATTAGTTACATGATATTCCTGTCTAAATACAATGATAATCTAGTGCAAAGAGTAATGTATTAAGATTAATAACTTAATATGGCATCAGAGCAGGTTAATAATCTAATCCTCAAACACTAATATCACCGTCACAGGTGTAAACCCTAGTCATTTACGTCGACGATCTGATGGGTCCTCTTCATATCAGATTCAATCCTTTGTTAACAGTTTGGCTACACGATTCTCTCTTAAGGACATGGGTGCACTATCATTCTTTCTTGGCATTGAAGTGACACGTACCTCACATGGTCTCCACCTATCTCAACGCAAGTATATCATTGACCTTCTCCAACGGGTGAATATGCACGACGCCAAACCAGTTTCCACACCAATGGCAACTACATCACAATTCACACTTACCACTGGAACTTCGCTTCCAGACTCGGGCCTCTTTCGTCAAGTCATTGAAAGTCTTCAGTATCTCTCTCTTACTCGGCCTGACATCAGCTTTGCGGTGAATAAGCTCTCACAATTCATGCATCAACCGACGAATGAACATTGGTCATGTGCAAAACGTGTACTCAGATACCTAGTGGGCACTTGCAATAAAGGTATCTTTATGGCTGCCAACAATACTCCCACACTTCATGCCTTTATTGATGCAGATTGGGCAGGCGATCCTTCAGACTTCAAATCCACTGGAGCATACATTGTCTACCTTAGCCAACATCCCATTTCATGGTCTTCCAAGAAGCAAACGAGTCACTCACGGTCGTCTACGGAAGCCTAATATCGCTCTGTCGCTAACACATCGACAGAACTTTGTTGGATTGTGAATCTTCTCACAGAACTTAGAGTCACACTTTTGGCACCCCAGCAATCTACTGTGATAACATCGGTGCCACATACTTGAGCGCTAATCCGGTCTTTCAATCGCATATGAAACATCTTGCTTTGTGATCATCTCGTTTTCATACGTATTTCTTGCATGATTTTAGAGATGTTTACGATATAGATGCGATGTTTACGTATGATTTTGTATCCGTTTCACTCGTTTTCGTGTTTTCATGTTCTTACAGGTTTTAATGTGTATTCGACCATTTTAGAGCTAAAGAACGTACATGAGACAAAGTGCCAACATCGAGGATTATCACGGAACAAACGGGACGAGAATCGGCGAGGAATACACTCAGCCCGCGTGGGGTACACCCTTGCTCGCGCGGGGCGTTTAGTCGGCAAGTTTTTCCAGCAACTTGAGCCCGACCCGGGCAAGCAAGCAGCACGCTCGGGGCATCAGCCCGAGCGGGCCACAACCTAGCCCGATCGGGGCACGCATCAGCCCGACCGGTGCACTCCCTAGCCCGAGCGGGTCACCTTGTTTTCCATCGTGATCATGCACGATCATGCGCGCCGTACCCGAGCGGGTCACACACTCAGCCCACGCGGGTCGCGTCCGTCACCTGCAACTCCAAATAAGTTAATTTGTCTTAAAACGAATAGGAGTTTATTGGGGACTTATACAATAAGGAAAACGTCTTTAGAGAAGAGGAATAAGTGATATTTTGCTGGAGAAAGTAATGGAAATGTTGCCCAACTTGGTCAAGAATGGAAAACTCAAGAAAAGGCAAAATCGGTGGCTGCTGCAACTAAAGTAAAAGAACGAACTGCCAGAAGGAAAAATGAGGAGAAAAGGAAAGAAAAAAAGAAGGAAAAAGGAAGAACAGAAGCTAGGGGTCGAAGAGAGCTTCAGTTAGAGAATTAGTTTGGAGTTCTTGATCGAGGAGAGAGTAGAGAGAAGAAGGAGTTTCTTGCGAAGGAGACATGCAAGGAGCATTGGAGATCAACCCAAGACTTCGGTTTCGTTTGGTTTTCATGTTCCTTAGACTTTCTATTTCAATTATGTTCGTTTTCGGACGTATAAGCGAGTAGTTTGTTTTGTTCTAGGAGAAGGGATTACCCCATGGCTATCCCTAAACCACTTTGATTTATCTTTGAATGCATTTCCCGTTTCATTTATCTATTCTTTATCTGAGAGCTTGAATGACTTGTATTTACGAAGGCCAAGTAGATGCATGTGTTATGGATTAGGAAAAGGACCGAAAAGACAATTCTAGTCCTAGAAGATCAGGTTTGGAACAACCGAGGTTAGGCCACGAAAGTAGGGTAGCAGCAGTTGAGGGTAAAATGGATAAATCATAGATCTTATGGGTTTAGTTCAAGGTGTCAGCCACGAAAGTAGGGGATAACTTGACTAGATCACGTGACTATGCCTTGAGAGATGGTAGATATCATATTAGGATCGTCTGCCTTAGATAACTTGATTGGGATTGCATGATAGATAGGTTGATTGTTGGTTTCGGTAGTCTTGTGGTTAAACTGGATTCCTAGAACGTTTGTCTCATTCTTAGGAACTCGTTTGTTTATTTGTTTTTAGTATTTCATTCTCAACACATATTCGTTCGTTGCAAGTTTGATTCACAGTTTGAGTTTAGGTTGTGTTGCGTAGTCCCTGTGGGATCGACAACTGAAGTACTACACACGTGTCGTGCACTTACGGGTAGTTTAGGTTATTTGTTTAACTTTGATAACGCATCACTTTGGACTACCTATTCGTCCGTGGACAGATTGAGGCTGGAAATCTACGGGTCGCCCATGTCAGCACTAAAAGATCAACTCACAAATTTACTCACAAAACCTCTCTCTCGTCCACACTTTGAACTACTCTGTTCCAAGATAGGAATCACCTAGGTGATCCGTCTTGCGGGGGCGTATTGGGAGATAAATTAGGATTATGTTTCAGAATTATAGGGATATTAGTTACATGATATTCCTGTATAAATACAATGATAATCTAGTGCAAAGAGTAATGTATTAAGATTAATAACTTAATAACTAATACCTTCCCAAAGATGACTACTTATTTTCTTATTATTCATCTACTGCAATTATTAACTTAAAGCTTATGGCAATAAAAAATAGTTTATTAAACGAATCTCACATTTATATGATGTCAAACATAGGTTTGAGCCTAATTAATATTAAAAGATAGTTTAAGAGTTTAAGGTTATCCAATATCATATATATATGTCCAAATTCATTTCTTATTCGATGTGTATGAATCTTTAAAGGAATTTCTTGGATGAACAAAACGAAAGAGAGAGAAATAGATAAATTAAAAGAGAAATTGTATGAACTTTATTATTCTTGGATGACTAGAACTGAAGGGGTACACTCTCTTTATATAGAGATGAATGAGTTCAAGAATCCAAGACCCAAGATCCAAGAACAAAGATTAATGCAATCTTGTTCTTGGAAGAAACGAATTATTAATATGAACTTTATTATTCTTGGATGATTACAATTGAAGGGGTACAATTATATAGAGATGAATGAGCTCAAGAATCCAAGACCCAAGATCCAAGAATAAAGATTAATGCAATCTTGTTCTTGGAAGAAACAAATTCTTGGAGTTCTTGTACAGAGAGAAAAACTGTCTCACGTGTTCGTCTTCTTGAGGTAGAAGACGAACCAGCCCGCGCGGGCTAAGTGAAGTTGCCCGCGCGTGCTGAGAATCTTGAGTATTTGGACTTATACTCCCCTTCAAATTGATGTCCGGCGGAACGTCGACATTTAGTTTTCCTCGTAGCTCCATTGTTGAATTCTTACCAATAACATGGTTGAAGACTTCTTCAGAAAGAGTAATGATGATCCATGACATGATAAGTTGATCCGTTTGTAATCACGAATCATGTACGGGTTTCGAAATATCCATTGAAACATCATTCTTGATTTCTTGAATGGTTTCTGGTGGCTCTTGTATTGAAACACCATTCTTGATTTCTTGAATAAATCCCAGCAATCTTTGGCTCCGGAGAAGAGACTCAATTTGAGCTTTCCAAAAAAGAAAGTTGAAATGTCATTCTTGATTTTTTGAATTGTTTGAGGTGGTTCTTTTATTGTGCCATCGATGAATTCCAACAATCTTTGGCTCCGGAGAAGAGACTCAATTTGAGCTTTTCAGAAAACAAAGTTAGAATTTGTAAGCTTTATTGTAACAAAGTTCGAAATATTAACACTACTAGAAATTTTAAATTTAGGGACGGAATTTCTGGAGGATTTTGATCCGTCCCTAAATTACGAACGGAAATTTTGGACCGTCCTTAAATTCCGGACGGATTTAAATTCGTCCGTAATTTACAGACGAAATTCTTTTAGTCCCTATTTCCGGACGGATTAGGGACTACCTCGAATCAGTCCCTAAAAACGGACGGATTAGGGACGGATTTTTTATTTTTTTAAAATTATTTATTTTATTTTCATTTATTTTTATCACTTTTTATTTTTTACAAAAAAAATTCCGGACGACGTAAAAAATCAGTCCGGAAATTAAGGACTGGTTTTTTGTATCCGTACGGAATTTTTTTATTTTTATATTATTTTATTTATTATTTATTTCTTTAATTTTATTTTTTTGGGGAAAAAAATTCCGGACGGAAAAATATATCCGTCCAAAAATTTTTGAAAAATAATATTTAGTTTAAAAAAATTAATTTTTTATATAAAAATATATAAAATTTTACTTTTTTATTTTTTAAAATTTGTAAAAAAATTCCGGACGGTGTGGTGTCCGTCCGGAAATATTTCAAAAAAATATTTATTTTTTATTATTAAAATTAACTTTTTATTTAAAAATATAATTCTATGAAAAAATAATTTTTTTATTTTTTCGAAAAATTTTCGGACGGACATCTTACCGTCCGGAATTTTTTTCAAATAAATTAAAAAATTTTAAAAAAAATTAAAAAAACCGTCCCTAATACGTCTGGAATTAGGGACGGATTTTTTTAATCCGTTTAGAATCAGGGACGGATTAGGGACGAATTATTTAATCCGTTTGGAATTAGGGACGGATTAGGGACGGATTATTTAATCCGTTTGGAATTAGGGACGGAATATTTGAATCCGTCCGGAAATCCAGTCTTATAAATTCATTCGCAAGGGATAAGAAGAGAAAGAAAAAGAGAATGAAAAAAGAGGAATAGAGAAGAAGGCATGTGAGACGACGGCGGCGGAGGTGGAGATGATGGCGGTGGTGGAGGCGACGGTGGAGGTGAGGTGGCGATGGCGGCGGCGACGGCGACGGAGGTAGAGACAACGATGACGGTTGATTTGGAGACGACGATAAAGACAGAAGAAGAAGTTTAATCTATCACAAAAATGTTTTTATTTTAATTTTTTTATTTTTATTTTCTTTTTGAAAAAAATTCCAGACGGAAAAATATATCCGTCCGGAATTTTTTTTTCTAAATTTCGGAAAATGTTTCCGGACGGAAAAATATATCCGTCCGGAATTTTTTTAAATTTTTTAAAATTTTGAACTTTTTAATTTTTTTTATTTTTTTTATTTTTTTCGGACGGTTTAGGGACTACTAAATCCGTCCGGAATTTCGGACGAATTCCGAACGGAAATTAATTAGCGACGTTCATTTACGGACCGATAAAATCCGTCCGGAAAACGTCTGGAAAACATTTTCCAGACGAATTAGGGACGGATTTTGCTGTCTGGAAATTTAATTTTTCTTGTAGTGTAATATGTACTGGGAATGGATACTGCGGTTGATCTGCCGCCATTGTTCAAGATTGAAACTGAAGGATTGTTGTATAAACTTCTTAAATCCTCTTGGATTGATGATAATTTGTGGTTCTTGCCCGAAATGCTCGAACTTGCCCGTGCGGGTTGCTGTATCTTGCATGCGCGTGCTGATGAAGAACAAAACTGCAGACTCTGCAGAGAAATTTGAACGTTAATTTGAAAATAAATTGCTATCGTGAACTTCTTTGGATTTGGGCAGATGTGAGAGACTCTACAATTGCTGCCTCGTCATTGGAAAGATAAAAATCATCGAAGAGAACCCATGAGGGCTTAGTAAGGAGATCGGCGAAAATGATGAACGAACGCACCCGTGAGGGTTTAGCAAGCTCTGATACCATATAATCTTTAAAGGAATTTCATGGATGAACAAAATAAAAGAGAGAGAAAGAGATATTGTATGAACTTTATTATTCTTGGATTATTAGAATTGATGGGGTACACTCTCTTTATATAGAGACGAATGAGCTACAGAATCCAAGACCCAATTCCAAGAACAAATATTAATGCAATCTTTTTCTTGGAAGAAACGAATTATTAATATGAATTTTATTATTCTTGGATGATTAGAATTGAAGGAGTACACTCTCTTTATATAGAGATGAATGAGCTCAAGAATCCAAGACCCAAGATCCAAGAACAAAGATTAATGCAATCTTGTTTTTGGAAGAACGAATTCTTGAAGTTCTTGTAGAGAGAGAAAAACTGTCTCACGTGTTCGTCTTCTTGAGGTAGAAGACGAACCAGCCCGCGCAAACTAAGTGAAATTGCCCGCGCGTGCTGAGAATCTTGAGTATTTGGACTTATAATGTGAAATAATTTATCATAACATTTTCATCATATCCAGACACGTTTTTGGAGCGTATACATCACAATCGGGGATCCAACATCGTTTATTCTAATCGGAACGCACCAAATTCTGATTCGATGTCAAAATCATTTTAAAAAAATTAAATATTTGTTTTCATTTATTTATCATCTTTTGAACTATATTTATAATACATATATTTAATTATTTATCTAAAAATATGAAAGACATAATAGATTTAGTAAGTATAAAAGGAATTCTAGAAAATATAGGATATATTCTCCAACATATAACAAAAAAATTCAAAATACTCAATTTAATTTAAACTATTTAATTAAATACGTAATATCAATTTAAAACTTGATCGATTTGATAAGGTGATACCATTGTGTGAAATGTTAAACTGGGTATTTAATTTCTCATCAATTGTTGCTTAGACGATAAATATTTTTATGTTATATCCTTCAAAATTTTCTTTGATAGTTTCTCTAATGAAAATATAGTGTTATATTTCCTCTCGAATCATTTTTAGCGTATGTATGCACACGTGTATATTCTGAAATAATTTAGATTTATACCTAGTTTAACAATATCCAAATATATTAAAATGTTTTATTCACATATAGGTGTGTGTGATGGTGCGACACACGTGCGATAATATTTCTTCTTCTATGTTTAAGTAAAAAAAAGAAGATAAAGAAATGAACCGTTTAATTTTTTTTTCTTTTTTGGTTGAGAAAGTGAAATAAAAATAAAAATAAATAAAAATAAAAAGAAAGGGAAAATAAGAGGAGAAAGAATGACAACAGAGAAGGCACTGACAGTCGTATGATAAGAAGAGGTCCGATTTGACGTTTGACTTGTCTTTTCACGCATACTCTCTCATCTTAATTATCATTTATATTTATATTTCTATTCATAATTACATTTATATTTATATATAAGCATTAACTTCTATTACTTTGTTTATTACGTAGGCTCACGTGTCCTTGTGTATTTTCCTAGTTTGCATTTCTTAACGTAACTTCGATCAGATTTTGAAGTTCTTCTATGAAGAAGAATTTTTGTAGTTTTTACATTAGTTCTACTGAAATTGATGAGGTGTATATTTCTTTCTGTAAATTACTTCTTTCATTTTTACAGTGTAAATATAAATATATAATATGCCCTTGTATTCGATGGGAAATTCTTAATAACTTAACGTGGTGTAAAAGTACAAGCATTCTAACAAGTTATAACACTATACAATCTGAAAATATGTGTAATTAATTTGTCAAACACACATAGAAAAAGAGTGGTATGGCAGTATAGCCCGTTCATAATTAGGGTTTAAAGAACCAATATTACAATTAGTGACCCTATTAGGGTTTATCCTAAATCTTTCTTAAGATGCCATTTAGGCAAACTCCCTCCATTTACCCGACATTTTTTTCTTATTTTTTTCACTCTATGATTAAAAAAATGTTCTTTTTAGCTTTCATTTTTAATAACACAAATATTACAATTTGAATCTGTGTTCCGCAATAAAAACAACATAAACACTCATTATGTATAATAATGATATACACCTACTTACTACAAGAGAGAGTACATTGTGTGGGATATGGATATTTTATCTTTCATGGTCCACTATGTTTTGATTGGATCTGATGAAAATTATAAATAAATATATATATATATATATATATATTCTTTATATGACCGTTCAATATGGGTAAAGAATTCATTTTGCACTTTTTTGTCACTTAAATTATCTCGGCGGAGTCTAATTAAACGATAATGTTAGCATAAATAAATGGTTTGTTTATCTGTAATGGTGCCCACAATGAGTAGCATTTTTTGATAGAAATTTTATATTCTTAATTGCATATGAACTTAAATAACTTTCAAAGCAATTAATAATTTCTTCATTTATTTACATTATTTCGTTGCTTGCTTTATTTTTCCATTTTCCAACAAGTTTATATATATTTATAATATACTACCAGTGCGGAAGCGTTAAAAGATACCACTCAAATTCTTAAAATACATGAGATTAAACGTGGACAAATTTCGATTGCTATTTTTAAAATTTTCCAATAAAATTCAAATAATACCATTTTCTATTTATGTTTTCTGAATAACTAAAATCTACTTTTTGCAATAACACCATTTTCTATTTACTATTCAATAACTAAAATTATTTTGTAATTACTTATTTTCTTAATTGATCAAAAAGCACCTGTGCTTTTGGTGTAACTGATTAAATTGGCATTAGTTATAACAAGGACACAAAGAAACAACTGAAATTAATGGCCATTTCATCCCCCAATAACATTTGCTTCTTGTATGTACATCTAATAACATAGTATATGTACATATTTTTTTTTGCGAAGCCATCGCGTTCCTAACATCAAGATATGATTTATATGAAGACCTAGGAATATGAAAAAGTCTTTGTTAGTTTGACTAAAAGCTTATTTTAAAAGCTAATTCATTGATCTGATTTTATTTTTGGTATTTATACGTGGTAATGCTTTCCAAGAATACGACATCTACCATATTGTAGTTAGCTAATCTTTAGGACGATAAAATCAAATTGGTATTGATAAGATTATTTTGGGAAAAACTCATCTCGAGACATCCGAATACATATTTGGATCCACATTAATGAAACTACAATCAAAATTTGGTCTAAACCATCTCATCCGCAAACAAAGCTTCGACAATCAAGACTTCCAACTATGGATTTGCATGTGAACAAATTCAACTTTGGTATATAAGCTACACTTTCTCCATGTAATTGGGTTTGTATAGGATTCTAACATTTTAAAAGGCTCTTTGGGGTATTTATCTTTTAGTGGATTGTCATCATGCAAGAGATTTAATATCGCTTTCTATTTTTTTGTTTTGTTAGAGACGTTGCTTTGGTTTTAATGTTATATATAGAAAAACCCTTATAAAAAAGCAGCTTTGGAATAAACCGAAAATAACATGAGGCTAATTCAAAGTTGTCTTGAATGAAATTCCTTGAGATTAACTTTTTGAGATAGCATAGTTAGTAAAGGTAAATGATTTTTATTTTAAAAGTTATGGATTAATTCTGGAGTTTAGCTAATCAGATACAAAATGTAACGACTACGAATTTTCGTGAATATTTAAAATAAACTTAAAGAAGTGAAATTATCACAATTTTTAAGGCAATGAGAAACTATGTTCCTATGGTTGATTTGCAAGGCCCATTATTTCAGGTCATGATATTTGACTTGTAGGGTTGATTATGTAAAGTGTATGTATATTAATATACGTGAAGTGATGTCATTTATACATATAAATGTAGATATAGCTTAGGTGGAACACAATTCAAATGGAAGAGCTTGTGGATGATATTGGGTCAATACACCACAACTATAATTATATTTTTCAAGTGGGAGTACAACAATCATTGTGATGATTTTGTCTCTAAATGTGCATGTTGGAGAAAGTCTCCTTATGCCCTTCCGAGTCTTACACGAAAAAATTTCAATATCAACAATGATATTGGGAAACAAAGAGATTTTTCATATACCCTTTTCTTGCAAGTTTTTTTTTCGTATCACATATATAAAATAAATTATAATGATTAGGGAAAATTACTTGCTCCATGATACAGTCATACCTCATTAACAATTAGGGTTTCAAATGTATTTCTAATCTCGAAGTCTTTATTAGAATTAGTTCAACAGATTTTGTTAAAATTGTTAAATTAATTTATACAGTTTTGTACATAAATTTTGGATAAGAGTTAACTTTAGTTCATGTAATGTAATACACAGAAATTTTCCCTTTAAAAAAAGAGCAGAGTGAAGAAAAAAATTGAAATTTCTGCATATTGTATAAGGTTAGTTAAAGTTAATTTTTATACGAAATTTACATACAAAACTGTATAAACTAACTTAACAGATTTTAAAAAATCTGTTTAACTAACTCTAGTAGCCTTTACAATTAAAAAAAAAACTTGTTTCGAGATGAAAAATGATGCAGAAAACAATAAAAGGTGTACGAACCCACTTTGAAACATTTGACCGAAAATTCATATTTATATTCGCCGCATGAAGATTGAGAATTTTGTTGTGTAATGTTCATAAGCTTCGTATGTTTGCCATGTGCTCTCACATGTTTTTTTTCTCCCTCAAATCATTGCCATTTGACACTCCACACATATGACCTACTTTGTTTACGCCCATCATGTATGTATGTATGACACGTATTTAATATTATTATATCTTAACTCACAAATTATAACCAATAGGATAATGACCAATACCAATTGGCTATTAATCAATTTGTATATTGCAACACATCTAACTCACGGTTCGATTTTTGGAATGAACCATTTACATATCTTAAATAACTTTTTATTATAAAAAATAAGATATATTTGATTTATTTCACTTGTATTAAAGAACAAGAAAAACAAGACACGTGTATGTGTTATTGTTGTTTGCCGTTTATTTTTTTTTAAAGTTTTGCAAGTCTTTATTCTGTATTTTCGCTGAAATCTCACTCATCTCAATTTAGTAACAATGTAGTAAGACGGCGGAATATCAGAAATACCTTCAAAGGGTTAAATCACTTCAAAAATATCATTCCCCAAAATAATTATTAAATCCGAAAAATAAAAACTGAGGAAAAGACAAATTTACCCTTAACGTTCGAACGTGGAAAAATGGAAGTTCGGCAGTTTTTCGACGTGAAAAACTGCCGAAAACGAGAAAGCCGAACAGTTTTTCGCCGTTAAACCTGTTTAAAAGTTGATAGCAAGAAAGAAATAAGTGATTTCGAACTTGAGAGGGAACGATTTGAAGTTGGCGAACGATTTGAAGTTGGCGAGAAGGAAACTGCCGAAGAGAGCACGAAGAGAGCACGAGTCAATCTTCAATGGCGTCAATAAGTGTAAGTAGTTCGATTTCTAGGGTTTTGCAAGCTTTCGAGTCACAAAATGGTTTATTGATTTGAAATGGGTGTCAGTGTCAGTGAGTCGGTTAGGTCGCAAGGGTCGCAAGGGTCGCAGGAGTTGCATGAACATCTTCGACTCCGTGAGTCGGTTGAGTAGCAAGGGTCGCAGTAGTTTCATGACCATCTTAGACTCAGTTTATTGATTTGAAACGGGTGAGTGTCAGTGTCAGTGAGTCGGTTAGGTCGCAAGGGTCGCAGGAGTTGCATGAACATCTTCGACTCCGTGAGTCGGTTGAGTAGCAAGGGTTGTAGTAGTTTCATGACCATCTTAGCCTCAGTTTATTGATTTGAAACGGGTGAGTGTCAGTGTCAGTGAGTCGGTTAGGTCGCAAGGGTCGCAGGAGTTGCATGAACATCTGCGACTCTGTGAGTCGGTTGAGTAGCAAGGGTCGCAGTAGTTTCATGACCATCTTAGACTCAGTTTATTGATTTGAAACGGGTGAGTGTCAGTGTCAGTAAGTCGGTTAGGTCGCAATGGTCGTTTGAGTGTCGCGGAGTGTCTGAGGGTCGTTTGAGTCGCATGGGTCGCACACGGCGGTTGAGGGTCACACGGGTCGGTTGCATCGCAGGGGTCGGTTGAGTCGCATGGGTCGCGTAGGTCGGTAGAAGTATAATGTATTCGTAATTGGTCATTTTGCAGGAAAAAGGGACTAAGAGGAAGGAGTGCGTGAGTGATGCTGATGCTGATGCTGCAGTCCCTCTGACACTGGAGAAGAAATTAATAGGGGAAATAAGGAAGTCGGAGAAGAGAATCATCAACGCCGTAAGAGACCTTCTAAGGGATGTCGGGATTCATGTGCCTAATCCAAAATAAAAGGCTGCCGAGAAAGTTGCGATCACCGAAACCCAATCTTCCGACACTGTTGGTGATTTTGCTTTTGAATTCCTTCGACGTCCAAATCCAGTGTCAAGAAACCTTGCTCCTGATGGAGTTCCACCAAGTAAGTAATATTTAGTGAAAAGGTCATTTGAGTGTCAATTTCCATCGAGACATATAAGTCGTAGGGTCGCATAAGCCGTAGGGTCGTTAGAGTCGTAGGGTCGCATAAGCCGCAGGGTCGTTAGAGTCGCATGGGTTTCATATGTCGCATGTGTCACTGGGTCGCTAAAGTCAAATGGTCGCATGGGTCGCATAGGTCGCATTGGTCCCATTGGTCGCATAGGTCGCATTGGTCCCATTGGTCGCATAGGTCGCATTGGTCCCATTGGTCGCATAGGTCGCATTGGTCCCATTGGTCGCCATATGTTTAATGAGGTAAATTTTATGCAGGTGCTGGACCTTTATCGAAGGAGTCTGCGCCATATGTTGAACCTCCACCGGAGAAAAGAGCAAAAACGGTGGTTCAAGAACCTGAGGAGTTTGTGTGGAATCCCAGAGGATTAGTAAAGGGCTTGATAACCCGATTTCCTTCGTTCACTGATGCTAGCGGTGAAAAGTTGACTAAGCTATATTGGTTCCTGAAGGCACCTCGACATGAGCGGTGGTGGATATCTGAGCTAGATATTCCCCGGGGGCCAAAGTTTTGGGAGATTATATTAAAGGCCAACGCATGGCTTGAAGATGAAGTAAGTTTTTTTAAACCCTTAGTCTCACGGAGTTTTGTGTCATATGCATTCCTGTGTGTTAATTTTTTTTTGCAGCAATTGGATGAGGCGTTGATGGAGCTGTCTTCTCGCTTGGCATCGGATCCCAGCGCGTATCAGAATTATTACGTTTGTCCTGTTGCTTTCATGCAGACGCTCTCGATGTGGACGTACGAGGATATGGAAACTTTGCCGGAAAAGCTTAGTCAGTTTTTGAACGCCAACCCACCAATTAGTGATTATGAAGGTTTTGTCTCGGTTCTAAACATTCCATCGATAAATAATCGATGGGTAGGATGTCATTGGGTAGCCATCAAAGCGGATTTCAAAACCCGATGCATCACGGTATACGACTGCAGGATGAGCCTTAAGGAAACACATATCGATCCGGTGATTGAGAGGATAAGAAAAGCTGTCCCCAAGATGCTCATTCTCGGAGGGTTTCCTTCTTTGGCTTCTGGAGAAGATGAATGGAGGTATGTGTATTATGATGGTCTGCCACAGAACCAAAGCGGGAATGACTGTGGTGTTTTCTCCTATAAATTCGTAGAAGCCTCGTTATCAAAGGATATGGATATGTTTCTTCGTATTTGCGACGACAAGGTTACTTCCATGCGTGAGAAGATGGCGGCTGATATATATAGTAATGGAGAACGTATCTATGAACCCGAAGATGACTAAATTGATATATGGTACATTGTTTTTTTTGGACTGGTAGATGTGAACATTTGGTACATTTTTTTTAATATTTGGTACATTCTTTTTTCTATTATTTGGTACATTGTTTTTTTTATAATATTTGGTACATTGTTTTTTTTCTAATATTTGGTACAAGGGTCACAGAGCCTCATACGACCCTTGCGACCCATGCGACCCATTTGACCCTTGCGATCCATGCGACCCTTGCGACCCATGCGACCCATTTGACCCTTGCGATCCATGCGACCCTTGCGATCAATACATTCATTCATTCAAGACCTATATTAAAAGGTTCTTTAATGTGGTCAATGCATGCACCTTGGTTAAAACGGAGTTCATTTATTTTTCGTTGAATATGAGTTTATAAATAGAGGAGGAAAAACCGAAAAGCTACAACAATTTGTAGCACCAAATCATCTCTTGTGTTGTCATTAAGGTCCAATACACTGGTAGGTAGGGGACGTAAGGTGAATAGAGTTGAACATTGGAATAAACTTTTCAATAAACCTTCGATCGATTCCACATAATAGACGAAAGTTGTATGAAGCCAACACGACGAATTTTAACTCATGCTCAGGTAAATCACTTGAATTTGTTCGAAAGATTAAATTTTTATTATCTTAAGACGAGTTTTTTTTACTTAGTTTCTCTTGTTCAGGTTTATCATCTATTACGTAGAATCGATCGAAGGTTTATTGAAAAGTTTATTCCAATGTTCAACTCTCTTCACCTTACGTCTTTCCCCGTTACACCAAATGGTTACCGAGTGACGGAACTTGTTCAAGCATTCACGGGGAGTCGATTAGTATTCGTAAGAAAGTTTTACTCTTGATCATTTACATGAAAGATGCTTCATTTACTTTGATTTTACTTTGATTTTTCTCATCTCTTGTGTTGTAGCATTAAGGTCACATACAGTGGGATGGTAGGAGACGCAAGAAGGTCCAATACACTGGACCTTCTTGCGACTCCAACTATCCCAGTGTATTGGACCTTCATACGACCCTTGCGACCTATTATCCCCATGCGACCCTTGCGATCCATGCGGACCCTTGAACATTCTAGAATCAGTCAAACCAACTTAAATGCACGGGTAGTTTGAAGGTTATCTCGTTATTAGAAGTATCTTTATTATCTTTAAATGCACGGGTAGTTTGAAGGTTATCTCGTTATTAGAAGTATCTTTATTATCTTTAAATGCACGGGTAGTTTGAAGGTTATCTCGTTATTAGAAGTATCTTTATTATCTTTAAATGCACGGGTAGTTTGAAGGTTATCTCGTTATTAGAAGTATCTTTATTATCTTTAAATGCACGGGTAGTTTGAAGGTTATCTCGTTATTAGAAGTATCTTTATTATCTTTAAATGCACAGGTAGTTTGAAGGTTATCTCATTATTAGAAGTATCTTTATTATCTTTAAATGCACGGGTTGTTTGTATTTTTTACTCCTATAAATAGTGTATGAATAAACCAAAAGCAAACACAACCTTTTCCATCAACTACAATCTCTTCTAATTTTTTCTATCCTATAGAATTCTCTAACATAAATAGAGGAGGAAAAACCGAAAAGCTACAACAATTTGTAGCACCAAATCATCTCTTGTTTCATCACGAAGGTCACATGGTCGACCCAGGTCTTGGTAATCGGCGGACTCAGGGTCTATATACATAAAATAGTAGTTTAGTACATCCTAAAGTCGGGTGATTTCTCTTTGGGTTGATGAGGAAGAAGAAACCAATAGATTGGAGCTCAGGTTCCAAGTTTTATTTAGAGGATAGTAATGGAAATAAGATGACGCAAACGATTAAATTTGCTTGTTCCTCTTCTTTCTGGCCTTTTTTTACTCTTCATCTTCATGTTCTTCTTCTTAAACCTCTTTCTGACGTTTTGTAACTCTTGTGACCTTTGAGACCTTATGTAATCAATATTTAAACGTTGAAAATGTCTTATTTTGCATCTATTGTTCGTAAGATTATGAAAGAAGTCGAAAATATTATACGGAAAAGGAAATATAATATCGCATAATATTATACAATCTTCGAAAATAATTCTGATTTAAATAAGATATCAGAAAATATCCAGAATATCTCATAGAATATCATCAGAATAACTTTTGTGACCTTTGTAACCCATGGACGACTCATGCGACCACATAATACCCTTGTTCGACTCATGCGACCTATGCGACTCGTGCGACTTGTCGTTTTGCTGTCAGACTCCTGTCTTGCCACCAATGTGACCCATGCGACCCATGTGACCCTTCCTACCCATGGACTTGTCGTTTTGCAGTCAGAATCTTTTCTTCCGACCCATGTGACTCCTGTCTGCCGACCCA
Source organism: Gynandropsis gynandra (assembly GCA_036759665.1). NCBI lineage: Eukaryota > Viridiplantae > Streptophyta > Magnoliopsida > Brassicales > Cleomaceae > Gynandropsis > Gynandropsis gynandra. Next base: position 9,904,428 of record CM071862.1, read on the forward strand.
TGTGACCCTTCCGACCCATGTGACCCGTCCGACCCATGTATATAAGTTAACGTCTACGTCTCTTCTCTTAGTATGCGTATCTAACCCATATTTCTATGAAAAATCTTTTTTACCTTTGTGACCTGCGTGGCGCAGTAACCATTGTCGACGCAGGGCATCGTGCTGTCTATGTGTTACTCAAGGTCTTGGTAATCGGCGGACTCAGGGTCTATGCAGTCACTGACGAGTTGCGGGGGTGACTTAGGTGACGGTGTTGGGTCACTCTTCAAATGTTCACTGGAAAACGAAATACATGGCAGGAGATGGCTTAGGTGACGGTGTTTGGTCACTCTCTGCTAATGTAATATTTCTCCAGTGAACTCATGCGACCCATGCGACCCTCAATGAACTATTTCTCCAGTGGAAATAGAATGCGTGCAGAATCTTTGATTGACTTTGTAAATGTATTGTTTGTTAGGAAAAATAATTAAGCACCCATGCGACCCTCAATGAACTATTTTTTGGATGATTTTTCTTAAGCTCTCGGTTGCCTTTTATAGGTGAGCTCTCGGTAACCACCATCCATGAAAAAAGGTCGGCTCCTAAAAAAGGTCGGCTCCTTGAGACTAGGGAAGAGTTGTTGGTCATTTTTCTCAACATTGTTTTGATTTAGAATCTTTGTAAATGTATTGTTTTGATTTAGAATATTTGTAAATGTATTGTTTGATTTAGAATCTTTGTAAATGTATTGTTTTGATTTGGAATCTTTGTAAATGTATTGTTTTGATTTGGAATCTTTGTAAATGTATTGTTTTGATTTGGAATCTTTGTAAATGTATTGTTTTGATTTAGAATCTTTGTAAATGTATTGTTTTGATTTAGAATCTTTTTGTCATTTTATCATCCTAAACCCGTAAATTCGTCGAGTTCGCATCTATTCATCAATATATGCGATCATGCGACCCTAATTTGGCATATATGCGACCAAGCGACCCATGCCATTATCAATATGCCATTAACAATATATTGAGTTGTATATGTCTAATTTAGAATCAATATAGATAATAATATAAATAATATCGACATTTGAAGAAAATGTTAAATGTATTGTTTAATCATCCCCCGAGTTCTTAAAACACTACTATCACTTTTGAAACACGGGCATTGGTTATACACAACTCAACTAGGTACACATGGGTCACAATCTGTTTTAACCGTTGATTGACGTTGTAAATGTATTGTTTTGATTGGTTTTTGTCATTTTATCATCCCAAACCCGTAAATTCGTCGAGTTCGCATCTATTCATCAATATATGCGATCATGCGACCCATGCGACCCTAATTTGGAATTCATTAGTTTGACGTTGTAAATGTATTGTTTGATTGGTTTTTGTCATTTTATCATCTTAAACCCGTAAATTCGCCGAGTTCGCATCTATTCATCAATACATGCGACCATGCGACCCATGCGACCCTAATTTGGAATTCATTAGTTTGACGTTGTAAATGTATTGTTTGATTGGTTTTTGTCATTTTATCATCTTAAACCCGTAAATTCGCCGAGTTCGCATCTATTCATCAATACATGCGACCATGCGACCCATGCGACCCATGCGACCCTCATTTGGAATTATTTCATTTTCACCAGAATTCCCGCCGAACTTTTCACCAAAATTTGAAAAAAAATTTCGAATTCC
>CM071862.1:9919099-9937694 GCA_036759665.1 Gynandropsis gynandra
GGCCCGCCATCCGTCTCCAAAATTGGAAACGGATGGCATGCCCGTTTCCAAATTGGAAACGGATGGCATGTCCGTGTCTAAAATTGGAAACGGCGGGCCATCCGTTTCCAATTTTGGAGACGGCGGACCATCCGTTTCCAATTTTGGAGATGGCGGACCATCCGTTTCCAATTTTGGAGACGGATGGTTTGCCGTGTCTAATCGGTTCCCATTTAGAAACGGATTAGACACGACTCCTCGGTACCCAAATTTGGGAACAGATTAGTGACGGATTTCATCGTTCGTCCCTAATCCGTGTCTAATCCGTTTCTAAATTTAGAAACGGAAATGTCGGTTCCTAAATTCCGTCCCTAATTTCCAATTTTCTAGTAGTGATTGCTCGGTGTGTGGATATTGTGGGTTCGAGGCTGAGTAGATTGAAAAGTCATTATTATCACGTTTTCATGCAACAACTCATTCCAATTGCATTTGTTGAGCTCTTACCACGAAATGTTCACGATGTTCTTGAGAAAATAACATATTTTTCAAAGATATATGTTCAAGAAATTTCAAAAGGGATGAGTTGGAATTAATGAAAAACAATATCTCTGAAGTATTATGTTAATTGGAAAATGTTTTTCCGCATTCCTTCTTCGATATCATGGAACATTTGCCAATACATTTACCAGATGAGACAATACTCGGTGGGATCTATTGTTAAACATTACTTTTTGGAAGAAATCAAATATTTAAACACAATTTATTTCGAGTCGATATTTCGACGAAACAACAGAAGATCATACAAAATATCTGTATGAATATAATCCTCAATTTGGCACAATTCTTGAGATCTTTACACCGATTGGACGTACAAGAGGGAAATCTGAAGAATATTGGCTAACACCAGAGGATTATAATCACGTCCACACATATATTTTAGTAAATTGTTAAGAGCTATTACCTTTTGAAAGGTACAAAACGATGAAAATTGATCTTTTAAGCACCAATGTATATATTTATAATATATATGTGTGTTAACGTACTTTCATTACAGGATATTTGATGAATAAGTTATGGGTACATATCTTCATCTAAATGAAGATGAACTTACGAAAATGAAATTTCAATATTATGGCTCGTGTTTGAGAGATTACGTAAATATAGGTATATTCGTGTATATATATATAAACAAAATATTAATTTGTTTTTTTATCTTATATGGGTCTAAGGTTCCGATGAGAGACATCCTACCTAGTTAAAAGACTTGGCTAATGGTTCTGCAAGAAGTATTTCGTGTTGGCCAATTTTGTTTACTCGTGGATACACATTCCACACGTACGAATACGAAAAACATAGAAGTACGTACAATTATGACGTTTATGTTAAAAATGAAATAGAGGGTGATAATTTCTACGAAATTTTACACCAAATCCTACAGGTAAAATATCTCAGTTTCATTGGATTGAAGGTACGTAATGTTTTTTAAATGTCAGTGGTTCGATCCAACCGTAGATGTGGTACACCAAAAATCGATGGGGAGGAATTGATATCAATCCGACACGACAATATGGTAAATAGGATCCATTAATCACAATAGATAAAAAAGATCAATTATGTTATGTGAAATATCCATCAACATTGAAACGTCGAAGAGAGGAATGGTGGGTCATAGTTAAGATCAAGCCGTGCGGAGTTATGAGCACAAACGAAAAAGAAGATCCATTGCAAACCGATCACACGATGCGCTTAATTGATAGAGAAAATCAGGAGTAAATTCTCTCAAGAACTAACATAGATGGAGAATACATTCGTGATTATAAAGATGTAGATCCGGAAGATGCAGAAGATGAACACAACGATGAATTCAATGAACAATTGAATGAAAACTCGCCAACCGAAGAATCAACCGAAGAAGAAATGTAAATTGTGTTATTGTAACGTCTAAATTTTCTAAATTGTTTTTTTAATATTATATATTCAAGTTTCAACAGACATCCGTTGGAAACATCGATGAAAACCCGTTGAACCATTTAATTCTGTTCGATACTTAGAAAATTTTCAAAGTTTTTCAATTTTCAATGGACATCCGTTGCTAACTCCCAACAGATGCCCATTGACAAGGTTTAGAATATAAACAGTTGACCGTTGGCAGACACCAAATCATGCTTATTGGGGTGTTGCAATAGATGTCCGTTGAATAAAGTAATCATGGTTATGCTATGGCTAATGCATTGATGTTGCGTTTCAATGGATATCCATTGTAATTTCCAACGGATCCTCGTTTGGAAGAAGACATACAGTCATTACATAGTCCGTTGCCTTGGGAATACGCCTTGCCAACGGTCATGCGTTGGAAATTCCAATGGATGCCTGTTGAAAACCCAATAGTCATGTCAATTTATATCGTCCGTTGAGGTGACGTTATTTCTAACAAGCATCAGTTATAAATATATGTATTTTAACCATTGAACAGTTTATTTCCAACAAAATCTAAAAACCAAATTACCAATTTCTCTCAAAAGTAATCTCTAAACACTAAAAAACAATGAAAGTTCGACGATTTGTCGATCACGGTGGAATGTTGGTGAGATCCGCAGGAGCACTGTCATAGCCTCCACTACCACTATATCGACCTCCTTCACCTATATCGGTACCACCAATATTTGATAAAGAAGATGATATTTTAGATATAGACACAATGATCGATGGTTTTGACGAGCGTTCTTATGTCCCTATTATTGATCCTAACGGGTCGTTATAGTAAGATATTAGTTAGAAAATTTTATATTGAAATTAATTATGAATACTTTCTAATTATTTGATTTACACATTCAGGTTTTATGTGGATGATGTTCTAAAACACACAAACAAAAATATCATCCAAGGTTCGTGAGAAGATCGACTCTATTACTCCTAACAGTTAACACCAGAAGTTACACGCCGCCGATGGTGTTGTATATTAATCATAAGTATTTTTAATATAATTTTTTTAAATTATTATATACTATTATTTATAAACTAATTTATTGAAATTTAAATTTGTAATGCACATATAGATGAAAAAAGAAGGATACATGGCACATCTATACCAATGGGATGCACGATATGCAAGCCCGATTACGCTTAATGATAAACAATGCCAAGCACAACTATTACAAAAAGAATGTCAAGCTGATATGGGCAATGAACGAGGTATTTAACCAACTCGTCTAACATTGGGAGTCAAGATTTCAAGGCCAAAAACTAGAAGACAAAAAAATGTTGGTGACGAGATGGTTCCCTGGGAAGGTCTGTATCCCCATACCTCGGGATCAAAGTCATTCTTGAAAAAATAGAAAGAATTGGTAAAAGTTATTTTAAATTAATGATTTAAATTTATTATTATATAAAATTGTTAGCTGATCATATTACTATAATGTGACAAATGAGGATGGAAAGAGACCCACGCCAAGAAGAAATTCATTGTCGGGGAAGAGGTCAAAGAACCTGAGTTGGTCCACCCTCGAGCGGAATGACCATGAAAGTTGTGACAGAGAAGATCCACAGGATTCACAAGCCATCGGTTTAATTTCCGATGATCTGAGTCCTTTACAAAAGGACAAAATTGATTTAGAGATATATAATAAGATCATTTCAATTATAATTCTTTAGTTATAAAGTATTTTCTAATGATATAATAACTTTAACGTGTTTTATATTGTAGTCTGTTAAACCGTATGAAGGTCGTCTATACGGTCTAGGTTTGCTAAAATGGGATATCATCGAGGACGCCATGACAGTACCCCGTCCTTCCCCCCCCCCTTACCCCCGCGGTCTAAGAGATTTAAACGTAAGAGCGACGCATCGAGCAGTATGAAACTACATTTTGAAGAACGTAAGATGTTCTTCATAGAACGCAAGATGCTTTTCAAGTAACGCAATCTGAGCTTCGAAAAAAACGAGCGCAGATGCGTCACATAGAGAGTATTATCGAGTTTATGACCGGTCGAGCGTATCAGCCACCAGCACCGATACAACTCTGAGATAAGAACCAATCATTGACTCCGATGCAACCCCTTGTCGAGGCGTTGGCGATCACGGGGATGAAAACGGTGGTACCGGTTTAGACAACCTGTAATTTTTAGATTTTTAATTTGTATAAATTTTATTTATATTAATATTTTTTTATTTTTTTCGGCAAGATTCCAACGGATGCCCTCTGAAATGATTCATTATTTCCAACGGGCATCCGTTGAATTATTTAAAATTTTCGCCATTTTACTTTCCAACAGGTATCCATTGATGACTCCGACCATTTTATTTGAACGGACATGAGTTGAAAGTTTTTAAATTCCCGCCATTTTGTTTTTCAACGAGCGTGTCAACGGATGTTTGTTGACATATGGCAACGTGCATCTATTGCAATATGTCAACGGATATATCTGTTGCACTCCATTGACGATTTTCAACGGATTTTGTCCGTTGGAATACTATTGCAAATTGCAGTGGATTCGGATTTTCAACGATCGATCCCAACGGATCTACATCCGTTGAAATCCGTTAGAAAGGTCGTTTCCATTGAAAATCTAGCCATTTCCAAAGGATTTGTCAGTTAGAAATGGTCGGCTTTTTGTAGTATATACCTACTAGAAAGTCAAACTAAAGGCAACAATTAAAGGCATCGATGAAGATGCTTCGATAACAGTGGAGTCAGGTTGGAGTCCCCCAACGCAGCCAAATATAGACAGAAAAGCAGTTCCAAACCAAATTCGTTATGGACTTTAGAAGAAAAACTTCTCTCAACATACAATGCAAATTTGTTATTAGTCATATTTACATCAGTTGACATGAATCAGTTCAAATGGATTTAGTTTTATGAACCAGCTAAAGTAAGTTGGGATAAGTTGCAGATTCAACACAAAGGAACAACCAACGTAAAAATAACTCATCTAGAGATTCTTGCATCACAACTCGAGAATATGAGGATGAATGAATGAGGACGAGAAGATTGTTGAATTTAGTGCAAATCTGAATGCACTAGCAAACAAAGCACAAAATTTAAGGAAAACATACAAAGAAAAGAAGCTAGTGAAGAAACTAATTCGGTGTCTGCCAAAGAGATTCGAAGCAAAGAAGGCTGCAACGGAAATTGAAATGCTGATACCACAAGCTTTACTGAAGTAGTTGGCTTCTCTCAGCACATGAGATGAATCTAGATCATGATAATTAACCAAATAGCAAAGGAATTCCTCTGTATATAATGGAGGAGTCGAGTCATTTGAGTTCATTAGAAGAAAGCATGGCATGCATGGCAACGACTTTTGGAAAGCTCATAAAGGAAAAGAATATTGGAATTACAAAATTTTAGCCAGAATTAAAAAAAAGGAAAAACATCAATCCAGTTTCATGAGTACAAAGGTTTGAGCCACTTCAAAGTGAAATGTTTGGATGCACAAAAGAGGGAAGCCATGCAGAAAAAGTTTAAGGAAATTCAGTGCTTCGGATGCAAAGGGTATGAACATACCAAGGCGGAATGTCGAAAGAAAAAAGATCAATCTCTTATAACGTGGAATGAATCCAAAATCGAGGACAAAGATGAAAAAAACATGAAAAACTTTGTGGTATTTCTTGGATAAAAATAAGTGTTCGATAGTGATAGTAATGATGACTTGACTGTTGAGACCTTGTATTGATCTTGGATGAACATAAACAAAGAGAACATTGGGCTGGTCAAGAAAAACATACAACTTGGAGAATGTCTCATACAAAATGAAGTCCACTTGCAACAACATAATGAAATAGCGACATTAATCAAACATCAACTTGAGGAGACACAAAAGCAATTACGAATGCTCAATAATGGAATAGACAAATTGGATCATCTCCTAACCATTGGAAAAACAGATAACCAATATTATGGATTTGGTTTTGAGAGAGGAACTACAAATAAAGCATTGATTGCTAAAAAGTAATTTTTGTTACAGGAGGACTTCTAGAGGATGCAACTACAGTTTCTCTAAAGAAAACTGCAGTACAAATCACTCAACCAAAAGAAACTACAGTACAGTCTAATACATGAAAACGAAATGATGTATAGAATGTTCGACCTACAAAGCAACCAAAGAAACTGCAGTACAAACTGTTCGATCTGCAGCTTAAGCAAAGAAACTGTAGTTAAGAAAGTCTCTATAGTTTGGAAGAAAAACCCTTTGTAGAGATGTTATTCTTGTGGACATTGAGGATAACCTTGGAGATGATATTCTTACTAAAATAAGAGATAATTTACAAGAAATACTGGAAACCCAAAAGAAAAAGCAAGTTTGGGTGGGAAAATCAGATGTATATTGGAAGCCGAAGAAAATTAAACAAATTTTTAGATAAGAAAATCTGATTTACAATGTCATGTTGCCTATACTACAATTCACAACAACCACAATATCATTTGGTACCTTGATAGCGGTTATTCAAGGCGTATGATAGGAAAAAAAGATCTACTTTTTGAGTACACAGAAAACAAAATTGGACATGTGATTTTGGAGATGATGGTAAAGGAAGAATAATGGGAAAATGATTATTCAAGGAAGATGGACAACCACAAGTAGATGATGTCTATTATGTGGAAGGGCTACAAGAAAATCTCATTAGCATCAACTAGTTGTGTGACAATGGTTTCAGGTAAAATTTTCAAAAGAAAATTGCCATGCGTTTGATACTACTGATATTTATGTTTTGACAAGAATAATAGGTGGAAACAATTGCTATATCAGGAACGATGTAGAAATTTTTCTTAAGGCAGCGAAAAGTGAACTTGATCTCTAGCATCAAAGACTAGAGCACATCAGTAAAAAGCTCTAGTCAAACTTTTGAAACATGACATTACCTGAGGAGTACCAAAAATTGATATGAAAGATTATTTTATATACAAGTCACGTCAACAAAGAAAACAAGTAAGAATTCTTCATAAGAAGGTAAGTGACATACAAACAATGTGCTAGAACTTCTGCATATGGCCCTTATGGAACCGATGCAACCTGAAATCATTAGAGTAAAAAAGTTTGATTATGTTTGTATTGATGATTATTTTAGGTACACTTCGGTACAATTTTTGCAGGAAAATTCAGACACTTTTGATACTATCAAATATTTATGCTTGTAATTGATAAATTTAAAATAAAGTACCATTAGAATAAGAAGTAATAATGGATGATAATTCGAGAATGAACAATTCGATAAATTTTGTAAGAAATATGGAACCCTAAACGAATTTTCTACACCTAAAAATCAATAAAAATGGAGTAGTAGAAATGAAAAAACTCATTGTAGAAAATGACGAGAGCGTTGATGCATGCAAAAGGTATTGCAACAAGATTTTGAGCAGAACCTTTAAATACAACATGCTACATTGTTATTAGAATATATGTAAGACTAGGTACTCTTAAAACACCATATGAACCATGGAAAGGTAAGACTCTAAATCTAAGATATCTTCATATTTTATACAAATGTTATGTCCTAAACGATAGAGATTTTATCGAAAAGTTGAATCAAAATTTGATGATGGGATATTTTTTTGTTATGGAAACAATTCGGTTGCATACAGAACATACAATATGCATGCAAGATTTTTATTGAGCTAGTGAATGTTTTTATTGTGAAGATCATATTTACATTGAAACTCCAAATACATATATACTTGAAAAGCATAATATTGTTTCTACCGAGAATACAAGTACGTGTGAAACTTCCAATGTTGAATCTAAATCAGAAGATAAAGAGCATAATGATACATACGAATTTGATGAGCTCAAGTTAGTTCATAGAATCATTCCATCAGTGATGTAATTGGAAATATACATGAAGGAAGAAGAACCCAGGACATACCTCGCAATTATCAAGATATGGTTTGCTATGTGAGTTTTAATACAATTATTGAATCCAAAATCACTACAAAAAAACCCGTTTGCAACGGACGCATCAACGGATTCGTCCGTTGATGACATTTTACAGTGGACGCCAACGCAAAAACTAAATCGATCAACGGGCTAATATCCGTTAGAATCTGTTGCGTTTAGCAACGGCTATCTAACAGACTATATCCGTTGCCAGTGTCCGTTGAAAGGCCGTTAGAAACCCCAAAAAATTACCAACGGATACCCATTACAATTTCCAACGGGCATCCGTTACAATTTGAAATGGACACTCGTTGGAATGGTGACTATCGAGGTTTCCGTTGGGATATTTCAACATTGTTTTCCAACGACTTCACTTGCAAATATTAATGGGTATCCGTTGAATTTCCTAACGGATGTCTATTGAAAAAGACATTATTAATGATCAAAATCAAGGCTTCTACCAACAAACAAATATATTTTCAAAAAAATATCATATTCTACAAATAAAGATATATATCGATCGAGAGAGTGGTGTATAGAAGAAAAGATCCCATAACCAAAGAAATTACTCAAGAATTCTTACACGGATTGGAGCAGTTCATGAGTTTTGCATCGGTTTAACCTTTGTGTTAAGAATACTAGACAATGTTATGTCCCTACAAAAGATGAAAAAATATGAAGTATCGAAGTCAAGAAATTTTTGGCAAACATCTTTACAAGGTGGGATTCGTAGAGAATTATGAAATTTGGTTATTTCACGACGAAAATTGTAGCGTAGAGATATTGTTCAAGAAGCACACAAAATAGAAAGAAATGAAGAAGTTATTTTCGAAGCATCGACGATCAATCCATATGTGGAAATGGTGTCAGATGCTTTTCCTGAACATAAATAACCGCACGAAGAGATGTCGAACATCGAAGCACACTGATTTTTCATCCTATTGGATTCGACGAAAAAACCTATATATGAAGTTTGTCGTGAAGGTCAGTCTCGTTTATCTTTGTCATCAAGATTGATGAGTATAAAAATAGTTTATAATATTACTGAAAATTGCATGGTTCATTTTGCAAGACCATGCGTGAATATTTACCGGAACAAAATTAGACCCTAGAGAAATACTACGAAACAAAGAATGTTTTAAAAGATTTGAGAATGCCACATGAGAAAATTGATGTGTGTAGAAACAATTGCATGTTGTTTTGGGAAAATGATAAAGACTCGTTGGAGTGCAAATTTTACGGCGAAAGCAGATTTCGGCGAAAAAAACCATCTTCACGTAAATATATACCGTACAAAAAAACCTTATATATGCCTGTAGCAAACAGGTTGAGAAGGTTATTTGAATCGAAAAAAACCGATGCGGCAATGAGATGGCACACAGAACACTCGACGGGCGAAGGGGTAATGCAACATCCATCGGGTGATAAGGCTTGGAAACATTTCAATGAAATATTTCCTGAGTTCATATATGAGATGAGAAATGTTTATCTTTGTCTGTGCACCGATGGTTTTAGTCCATATGGACAATCTGGAAGTCAATAGTGACTGGTGATTTTGTCTCCTTATAATTTCCCTCTCGATATGTGTTTGAAAAAAGAAGTAATGTTTCTGACGTTGCTGATTCCAGGACCAGAACATCCGAAGAAAAGTTTTGATGTGTTTTTGTAGCCATTGATTCATGAATTAAGATATTTGTGGAATGATGGAATTCTTGCTTATGACGTCAGTACAAAGCTTTCACATTGAAAGCGGTTTTATTGTGGACAATTAGCGATTTTTCTGCCTATGGAATGTTATCTGGATGGAGGACGCACGAGAAATTGGCATGTCCCTATTTTATGGAGGACACATATTCATTTCGACTAGTACATGGGAAGAAACCATATTGGTTTGTTGTCATAGAAGATTTATTCCCCGTGGACATGCTTTCAGAAAAGATAAAAAATATTTTTGAAAGAACGTGGTACAACAAGAAGAGGCACCGAGCATCCAAACCGAAACGTAAATCCTTTACGAACGATTTAACACAATGGGAGATTTACAAGAATCGATAGAATGCGGCGAAGATCGTGGTCATCAAAAACCAAAAGGCCAAGTTGAATGCCATAACTTGTTAAACGTAATATCTTTTGGAAACTACCGTATTAAAAATCACTGATATTATGTCATAATTTGGATGTTATGCATATCGAAAGAAATTTTTCGATATTATTATCAACATTTTTTTAATGTGACGGGAAAAAATAAGGATAATATACAATGAAGAAAATATTTGAAGAAAATATGTCGAACACCTGAGTTGGAGTTACGAGATGGAAGGGCATCTATCCCAATATTCAGATTATTCGGGCCGACAAAAACCGTATTATTAAGGTGGTTAAAAGAAGACATTAAGTTTCTAGATGGATATGCATCGAACATTGCTCGGTGTGTTGATATTGTTGGTTCGTGGCTAATGGGGTTGAAAAGTCACCATAGTCACGTTTTCATGCGGCGACTCATTCCAATTGCATTTGTAGAGCTATTACTACGAAATTTTCACGATGTGCTGTGCGGAATAGCATATTTTTCAGAGATATATCTTCAGAAATTAAAAAAGGGATGAATTGGAATTAATGAAAAACAATATCTTTGAAGTATTATGCTCATTAAAAAGTTTTCTCGCCTTCCTTCTTCAATGTCATGGAACATTTGCCTATACATTTACCAGATGAGGCAATACTTGGTGGACCAGGTCAATTCAGATGGATGTATCCTTTCGAAAGGTTTTTCTTTCATCTGAAGAAAAAAGCAAAAATCAAATAGCGGTCGAAGGATCTATTGTTAAACAATACTTGTTGGAAGAGATCACATATTTCAGCATATTTTAGTTCGAGTCGCATATTCCAACAAAACAAAAACGCTCAGCGGAAGATCACACAAATTATCTTTATCAATATAATCCACAGTTTAACATTATTCCATATATATTTACACCTATTAGACGTACATGAGGTAAATTGTCAAGAGCTATTACCTTTTGAAAGGTACATAGCAATGAAAATCCACATTATAAATACATATATATATATATATATTTATAAATATATGTGCTAATGTTTTTTCATTACAGGATATTCGATGAAGAATTTATGAGTACATATTCTCATCTAAATGCAGATGAACACACGGAAATGAAACTCTGACATTATGGGTCGTGGTTGAGAGATTATGCCAGTAAACGTATATTTGTACGTTTTATATATATAAAAATAAAATGTTAGTGTTGTTTATTAGGTAGGTCAAATCTTCTAATGGGAGACATCATATATGGTTACACGACTTGGCTAATTGTCCTACACAAAATGTTATGTGTTGGCCAATTATGTTTACTCGTGGATACACATTCCACGCGTACGAACACGAAAAACATAGAAGCACATATAATTACGGCATTTGCTATAATAGTGAAATCGAGGGTGATAATTTCTACGGAATTTTGCACCAAATCCTATAGGTTGAATATCTCGGTCTCGTTGGATTGAAGGTAATGCTTTTTAGATGTAAGTGGTTCGATCCAACCGTAGGACGTGGTACACGAAAAAAATCGATGGGGAGGAATTGATATCAATCCAGCACGACAATATTGTAAATATGATCCATTCATCACAATAGATAAAACAGACCAAGTATGTTACGTATAATATCCAAAAACATTGAAACGTCGAAGAGAGGTGTGTTGGACATTGTAAAGATCAAGCTGCGAGGAGTTATAAGCACAGATGAAAAAGAAGATCCGTTGCAAACCGATCATCCGGAACCAATACGATTAATTGATACAGAAAATTGGGAGTTGATTCTCGCCAGGGCTGATATAGCTGGAGAATACATACACGATTTTGAAGATGTTGAATCGGAAGATGCTGAAGATGAAAACAACGATGAATTCAATGAGCAAATGAAGGAAGACTCGCCAATCGAAGAATCTACCGAAAAAGAAATGTGAATTATGTCTTTATAATGTAAAAGTTTTTGTAATTTTTTTATTGAACTAAATATATTCAAATATCAATAGGTATCCATTGCAATTCGCAATGGAAACCCGTTGAAAGATTGAATTTCCTTAGAAAATTTTCAGGTATTATAATTTATCAACGGGCATCCGTTGGAACATTGCAACGGACGGCCATTACCATCTTTAAGCGGCCAACGGATGCTTGTTACAAATATTCAGACCCTTAACGGATGCTCATTAGAAGCTTCCAACGGGCATCTGTTGCCATTTCGAACAAATGCCCATTGACATGTATCATCATGGCTAGGCTACGACTACAACATTGGTTAACATTCTCAACAGGCATCCGTTGGAAATTGCAACAGATGCCCATTGCAAAAGGATACGAAACAACGTTTTTTCGTCCGTTGCCTCAGGAGTGAGATTTCTCGTTGGAAACTCAAATGTCACGTCAATTAATTGCGTCTGTTGAGTGACATATTTTCCAACGGGCATCAGTTGGCATTTCCAACAGATGTCCGTATGAAATTTCAATATAAATCGTTGAACATTTCATTCTTCAACACAATTTCAAATCCATAATCCTCTCAAACACAAAACCCCTAAACACTTAAACACTTATACACAATACAAAATTAGAATGAGACGATTTATCGGTAGTGGTGGTATGTTGGCGGGTTCAGCTGGAGCCCCGCCACCACCGGCACCGCCACCATGTCGGCCTCCTTCTTTGATCCTAAATGTCTTCGTATGTGCCTAACTGTTCTATGAGGGAGCTGTTTGTTAGAGAAGCCCACGGAGATGGACTTATGGGCCATTTCGAAGTTGCAAAAACTCTAAAAATATTACAGGATCACTTCTACTGGCAACATATGAAGAGGGACGTTGGACGTATTTGCGAGCGATGCGTTGCATGTAAACAGGCTAAATCTAAGGTTCAATCTCACGATTTGTATACTCCTCTTCTTATCCCAACTTTCCATTATACTGATATATCTATGAACTTTGTGATTGGGTTGCCTAGGACTAAGAACGGTAAAGATTCAGTTTTTGTGGTGGTAGATAGGTTCTTGAAAATTGCACATTTCATACCATGTCAAAAGACTAATGATGCATTGCATGTAGCTGAACTTTTCTTTAAAGAGGTAGTCTGTTTGCATGGCATGCCTAGTACGATAGTTTCCGATAGGGATACTAAATTTCTTAGCTATTTCTGGAAGACTTTGTGGTCCAAGTTAGGAACCAAATTGTTATTCTCTACAACTTGTCATCCACAAATCGATGGTCAAACCGAAGTGGTAAATCGAAGCCTAGAAACTTTATTGCGTGCAATTGTTAGGAAGAATTTAAAAATTTAGGAAGAATGTTTACCACATGCTGAATTTACTTACAACCATGCTTTACATTCTGTTTCCAAATTCTCTCCTTTTGAAATTGTGTACGGGTTCAATCATGCTTCACCATTGTATCTAATGTCTTTGCCATCAAGCGATCGAGTTAGTTTAGACGGAGAAAGAAAGACCAAGATGGTCAAACAGATTCATGAAAAGGCGAGGAAAAACATAGAGGAGTAGACCAAGCTCTATGTGAAACAGACAAACAAAGGACGGAAGAAATTGACTTTCGAGTCCGGTGACCAAGTTTAAGTTCACCTACGAAAAGAACGATTCCCGAACGAGCGAAAGTCCAAATTAATGCCCTGGATCAAAGATCCATTCACAACGACCAAGAGAATCAGCAACAACACCTACCAACTCGATTTGCGAGGTAAGTACAACATGAGTTATAGCTTTAATGTTACTGACTTGGTTCCTTTTGTCGCAGATCAAGATGCCATTTGCGCGACCTGAGACGCCTCCAGCGTGACCCGAGATGCGACCTGCGAGAAGGAAGAGTCGTCTCGAGCTAAATAAAAGGCGGACGCGACCAGACAGAAGGACGTTGGTCCTGTAACTCGAGCTAGGGCTAAAGAGGAGGAGGCCTTGACCCTACCAGCTGGTCTCGTGACCCGAGCCAAGGCTACGAATCTTAAGGAAGCAATCATCGGGATCCTCACTGCCGTCCACTTTCAAGAAGATTATTCAAGTCCACGTGAAGTCACTATTCTACATATCATTATTCAAGCCGAAGCCCGCCCCACAACGGTTAATAATTAGGTAAAGTGACACGCGTGTACTATTTTCCCTTCGTTGGTTTTGTCCCATGGGGTTTTCCAACGACAAGTTTTTAACGAGGCCGCGTGTCACTTTTCCGCGACCTAATTATTAACCCAAGGGTTTCAAGACAAGTTCGCAACCCATCGGCACAACTTACAACTTGTCATCAATGTTTTAGTGATCTTCTAGAATATTAATTGGTTGCCTTGCATGGTGACTTGCATTTATTGAAGTATGAAGTGTTGCATGGCCTTCGTTCTTGTTATTATGGCCGACCATGGTCCTTGTAGAGAACAATCCAGAATTTTGAATTTTAACTTTGATTTTCCTTGTGAAATCTTTCTTGTTGGTGCGTAACATCCAGCAAAATCCGTTGGTGCGTCATATCCAACGATTGTTCGTTCTTCGTTGGTGCGTAATATCTAGACAACTTTGAATTTTGAAATTAAACTTGATTTTCCTTGTGAAATCATTCCTTTGTTGGTGCGTTACATCCAACAAATCCGTTGGTGCGTCATATCCAACGTTTGTTCGTTTTTCCTTGATGCGTAATATCCTTCGAAGATGGGTCGGTGAATCGAGAGTCTTTCCGCAACTCTCGTGTGACCAATCGCTCCATCCACCTTATGCGACTCGGTTGCAGCAATGCCTATCCATCCAACCTTTAGTCTGGAGCGTCGTTCCAGTGGGATCGCGTCAAAGTCATTCTCGAAATGAAGAAAAGAATTGGTATAATTTATTTTACTATATTATTTAAATTTTTTATTATATAAAATTGTATCGAATTATATAACTAGAATGTTACAGATGTAGAAAATCAGACGAGAACCGACTCTTCTTGAGCTGGTTGTAGAAACCCATGCCACAAAGAAGTCTGTCATCGGGGAACAGAGCGACAAACCAGAACTCATCGACCCTCGGGCAGAACGGATCGTGAAAGCTGTGTCAGATAAGATCACACACCCATCACAAGCGTGCGCTTCAACTTTCGAAGATCTCAGTCCTCTACAAAAGGACAAAATTTATTTGGAGGTTAATTAAATATTTTTAAAAGATGCTAACTTTAACGTGTTTGCTTTTGTAGTCAGTTAGACCGTATAATGGGCGTTTATACGGTCTCGGTGCGCTTGAAAAGGATATCATCGAGGAGGCGACGATGGTACCACCCGTGGTTCAAGAGATTTACATGCAAAAACGACGTATCGAGCATCTGAAAATCCATGCTTCGTACAACACAAGATACTCTTCAAGAAATTCGTGCGATGATGTGTCACATGGAGAGGATCATCGAGTTGCTAACCGGTCGATCATATGAACTTCCAACAACCACCGGGGAAACAACGCCACGACAAGATCCGGGGATGACGACGACACACCTAATTTAGACGATCTGAAAAAATATTTATGTTTATAATTTTTAAAAATACTTTAATATTAATTAATATTTTTAATATTTTTAATTTTCTTTTAATTTTTCTATTTTTTCAGTACATATTTCAACGGATGTCCGTTGCCAGCTCCCGCTAAACTGGCAACAGGCTTCCGTTGGCACGAATTATTTCCCGCAAATTTTATTGCCAACGGAACTGTAACGGATATCCGTTACAAATTTACAACGGGAATCCATTGCGAATCTCGTAACGGGCATCCATTGCTGATTTTCTAACGGGCATTCGTTGTCTCTTCCAACGGAAATTTCTGTTGTCAGTCCGTTAACATATTTTCAACGGATGTTGTCCGTTGCACGCCTGTTACAAATCGTAATGGATGTGGATTTGCAACGAGTGATTCCCAACGGCTCCAGATCCGTTGTAATCCGTTTGTAATCGCCTTTTTCAACGGATTTTTGGCAATTTCCATCGCATCTGTCTGTTGGAAATCGTCTGTTTTTTTAGTGAATAATAATGAAGCATTTAAAGATGAATTTTGGGTTAAGACAATGTAGGATGACTTAGTACGATTCACACGAAATGATGTGTGATAGTTAGTTCCTAGACCAAAAAAAGTAAATGTCATTGAGACTAAATGGATTTTTAAGAATAAAACAAATGAAGAAGGATTACTATGAGAAATAAAGCTAGCCTAGTAGCACAAAGGTATATGCAGGGGAAGGAATATATTTTGATGATACTATTGCATCCGTTGCTCGTCTAGAATCCATTCATTTGTTACATAGAATTTCTTATTTTCTTGTGTTTAAACGTTTTCATATGGACACCAAAAGTGCTTTCCTAAATGGTGTTATGAAAAAAAAGTTTATATGGAACAACCAAAGAGGTCCGAAGATCCACATATTAGAAAATGTGTACAAGCATAAAAAGAAACTTTATGGATCAAAGCAAGTTCCAAGAGCGTGGTATGAAAGGCTCACCAAAGTTTTCCTCGACAATAGATACAAAAGAGGGAAAATAGACAAAAAATTGTTCATTAAAAATGCTGAAAATGTTATTATGATTCAGATTTATGTTGATGC
This sequence comes from Gynandropsis gynandra, assembly GCA_036759665.1. Lineage (NCBI taxonomy): Eukaryota > Viridiplantae > Streptophyta > Magnoliopsida > Brassicales > Cleomaceae > Gynandropsis > Gynandropsis gynandra. The sequence continues at coordinate 9,935,574 of CM071862.1, forward strand.
AATATTTTTTAGGTTTACTTCACAGACAAAGTTGACTGGTTTTCTGAGACCGTGACAAAAGAGTTCGAAATGAGCATGGTTGGAGAATTAAAATTCTTTCTTGGACTACAAGTCAGACAAATGGATGATGGCATTTTTATCTCGCAAAGCCGATATACAAGAGATCTAGTCTAACGTTTTAAATTAGACAATTACATGCCAACAAAAACGCCAATATCCACAACAACAAAACTCACCAAGAATGCAGATGGTGAAGATGTTGACGTTAGGTTATAAAGAAGCATGATTGATAGTTTAATATACTTAACAACAAGTAGACATTACTTATTCTTAAATGTAGGAATACATGTGTGATAACAATCAAAACCAAAGAAGACGCACTTGATGGCTGTTAAATGTATTATCAGGTACGTTAAAGGTTCTCTAGAATATGATATGTATTATTCAAAGGATACCAATTGCAATCTTGCAGGATAGAATGCTTCTTTATTGGAAGAATATTGATTTCATGACATAGTAAGAAACAAAATGCGACATCTCTATATACAACCGAGGTAGAGTACATAGCATTTGGAAGTTTTTGTATACAACTTATGTGGATGAAACAAATGTTGGTTGGTTATTAACTAAGTACATGAACTTTTGTTGCTATTTGTGACAGTATTAGTGCGATAAATTTGTCAAAGAATCCTATACAACACTCTATAGCCAAACAAATCGAAATCATGTATCACTTTCTTAGAGAACGAGTAGGATAAAAAACAACTAGAGGTACACTACGTACCTATTGAACATCAACTACCGAATACATTCACTAAGCCATTGGATATGAATAGATTATATGTTTAGAAAAATCCCTTGGGATTTGTGAACTATGAGCTCTCTACTTTTTATGAAAATATGAAAGAAAATGACAAGGTCACATGATATCTGACAAGAATGAAATATACTGAGTGAACTTGTAGTCTTCAAAGTGTGTTTGAATCGCTTTATAGTACAACTGATAGTTTTTGAAGTGTAGTTCAACGTGTTTAAGTTGGAAAAACAAAAAAAATATAACTTTAGAAGAAAAAAACTAAGTATTCCTACACTCTATTGTCTAGCTATAAATGAAAGTCTTGAATTTACATTTTATTTACATGAGTATGTACTCGGATCTAAATGGTGGGACAATGCATCAACTTCAACGTCCAAAAAGGTACATGACATTAACATGTTTACTCCTCTATAATATGCATCATATGAGTATACCCCTTAAGGTGACCTTGGTCTAAGTGGTGAGATGAGTTGTGGACATGAGTTAACAAAAAATTTGATGTTCTAAAGTATGGAATACTAGGAATAGAAGATTAAAAAGGATGTAAACTCACTTAAACATACAAGCAATTGTGCTATCGGGAGATTGAGGTACACTTGAAATTTTAGTGGGATCTCTGGATATATTTAGTTAATTAGAATTGAAGTGATGATTTTTGTTCTTCAAAAATTAATTTTTTTTATAATAGTTGAGCTTATAGAGTAAAACAAAATGCTGAAATTTGATTAAATATGTTTAGTTGTGCATAAGTCTTCTCTTGTTCGTTTTTAATCTATTTGATTTTAAAAGAAGTGATTAGTTAAGGTGGCAGTTTAGTAATTTTGAAAAAAAAGATCCTATTATACGAGAAAGTGACAGAAATTAGAAAGGAGATCTTATTTTTCGCTAATTCTAACTATTATCCAAGAGAAGAGAACAATTTCTACTTTTGTTTGAATTTTATCTGAACGATGAAGAGAAAGGCGCAAGCACGACGAAAAGAGCCTCAACCATTGAAGAAAAAGACAATTTAATCAAAGTAAAAAGAAACTGTTGAACCAGAACCTGAGCCGAATCGTGATGAACAATGATCTATAATCCTTGGAAGAACATGAAGAAAATTGACTCTAACATTCATGAGAAAGATGATCTCAAAAAAATCATCCTCAAGGTCAGCAATAAGATGGATGCAATGAAAGAAGAGCTCAACAAACTGCAAGGGAATTTGAAAGTGCATATTAAGGCCCTTCGTCGTCGTGTTTTCTCTTCTCTATCTTGTTTTGAACGATTTTATGCATTAATGTTCTAACATTTATTTATTTTTA
>CM071862.1:9938138-9962030 GCA_036759665.1 Gynandropsis gynandra
ACGATTTCTATGAATATATAATTTGAAATTTTTTGCGAGATAAAAGTTATAAAAATTATTCTTAAGAATATGTTTATTTATAATTGATTTCTTTTATTTTTTTTATATCTAAACGTGTTATCAGATAAATAAAATAAAAAACTTTATTTTAAAAATAATTGTTATTTACATTTTTTATTAGGACCATCAATAACAATGAAATATGTTAATAAAACTAAATATGGTATATAAACAAAAATTATATATGAAGATGTAGTTATAAAAACTAAATTTATTGTGAATTAAATCTGAACATATAATCGAATTAAAATATATATATTAAAGAAGGTTTTTTCATCTTTTCTTATGCTGCCACATCAGCATATGGAAAAAATAAATAAATAAATAAGAAAAAAAAAGTGTATTCTTCTTTGATACCATGAAATCAACAGAATTTTAAATTCGTGTGTTTCTTCCTACCCGCGACTCTTTGATACAATGAATCAATAACAACAATCTAAATTGAAAATCTTTGTTAATCGTTGTTTCATCTTCTTTATGTAACTTTTCCTATTCTAGCATTCTTAATTTAGCGCCTCAGATCCTGCAACTTTTTTTCTCTCCACATTCTTCATTTAGCATTTCATTTAGCGTCTCACATCCTGCAACTTTTGAATCCAAATCCAGTCCAATGTACTCCTTTTCATCTTCCTCCATCGCCTTTTCATCTTCATGAACCATTTTCTTTACCGCGAGCGAGTCAACGTTTCACGGTATTAGGTTATTTTATCGACGAATTCATGGCAAGGACAACGAGGATCTGCGAGAACGGGGAGGCGATGCATTGGAAAGCTTCTACCGCAAAGGATGAGGTCAGGTGCCGAACTGGTTGCGAGAGCAGCGATGACGAGGATTTGTGATGGGTGCATTCTCCCGCATGCCTCGATCTCCATCTTGCTCGCGTGCCTCGAGTGTTTTTGCTGCATTTGTGATGTTTTGTATGTTGCTTCTTTCAGGTAGTCATTCTTTTTTTTCTTCTAATAATCGGATGGTCCTGGTGTTATTGATTCCATCAACTTGATGCAAAACACCAGAATGTTTTTACCCTTTCATTCACGAATCAATTGCAACGTTCAAACTCATGGATTTTGTTGGAACTTAATGAGCCATTGATTAGTAACATCCAAGTTCGATGATGCTTTCTCTTTGTGGAGGTAATTCAGGTCACATTCAATGAAGGTATATTCTACAATTTTAATTCATTTGGCTTCTATGGTGTCTCTTACAATTGGTCTGTGTTTTGTTGGTCAGCGTAGTCCTTTGTTTGATATGCCTTTGATTTGTTTATAAGGACAATATAAAATCATCACTCGGTCAATCATCCACTTCTTTGAAGGCATGTTTATAACTTCGTTTCTTTTGCCTTTTATATGTTTGGGACAACAACTCAGATAAACCTGTTTGCTTCTCTCTACTAGCATTTTTTAGGCTTAACTGACTAGGTATCACTACTCTTTGTATTTAGGATTTGGCAGGCTAGAAAAATCCATTGGAAGGGTTTGATTTAGAAGGTGATCGAATATTTTTTTTATCTATTTGTATAATTCGGTGTGGGGGTCGAGCTTCTAACAGTTTGGACACCCGGCAATTGTATTTTGTCGTAGATGCAAAGAATTTTAGGTTGAAGGGTGACGATTGGGAGAAAGGAGAAGAGATGTAGCAACGTTCCAAACTAATGGAGTTTGTTGGAGCTGGAATGCCATTGATTAGTAGCTACTCAGTTTGATGACGCTTAATCATAATTCAGTAAATTGATTGTCTTATAAATGTTGAGATCATTCAGGTCACATTCAATGAAGGTATGTTCTAGATTTGGAGTTTGTTGGCTTCTATGGTGTTTCTCACAATTGGTTTCTTTGTTCATGAATATGGGTATCTATTTTTATATGTTTCTTCTCTGTGGTGTCTTTTCTTTGGCAGACTGGAGAATTTCATCAAATTTACAGGATTCAATCTCCATTCCATGCCATTTGACCCTTTTTTCGCTAATACTCAATGATCCTAGTGTTATTGATTCCATCCAACCGACACAAAACACCTAAAGGGTTTTACCCTTTCATCTGCGAAGCACATGTCTATGTAGTAGATCCAAAGAATTGGAGGTCAAAGAGAGAGACGATATTATGTGGAAAATAAAAGAATTAAAGGCCATAGAGAGAGACCATGGGAGAAATGAGGAGAGAGGAAGAAATGTCTCAAGTTCACGGAGTTTCTTGGAACATAATGAGTTATTATATAGCAACTATTGAGTTTGATGACGATTTCTCTTTATCGAAGGAATTCAGGGCACATTTGATGAAGGTGTGTTCTACAATTTCGTTTCCTTTGGCTTCTAAGGCGTCACTCACAATTGGTCTGTATTTTTTTTGTCTACATCATTTCAGACAATGTTGTTTACTCGATCAATGTTTCGATCTCAGCTGAGACCTTTGGTATTAGCTCTGCAGTCCTTTTTTTTTTGTTGCTCTTACACTTCTTTCTCTTACTCCTTTACGAGAACCATCAAAATTGTGAGGACGATAAGAAGTATGTTTCTCTATTTCAAACACACATAGAGTATGTTATGACTTTACTTCAGAGGAGGAAATAAGTGGTTTCTAATTAAGGAATTTGAGAAAAGAGATCATTTGCAAGTTTGGATTGGGATGTTTTCATTGATAAATGTTTAAATACTATATAACATTCATTGTCATTGTAGATTTCAGAGAATCGATAATGTCTTTTTAGTTCCCTATATTAAAACAATTTATATATTCATATTTATAATATGTAATCACTCTCTTACAATTTCACTGAATGAAAGTGAAGCCTCAATTAGAATAGAAGGTGATGAGCCTGTGGCAAGATATCCAACATGTTGATGATGTATTTTTTTTTTTTCTGTTTTAAGGTATGCTTTTGATTTGTTGTGACAACTATGAATATTCTTACTACGGAGAGGTGAACTCGTTTGTATTTTAAGTTTTTGTATATTTCTAATAAAATTATATTATTATATTTACATAATTTGTTGTCGAATAAAAAACACATGTTTCATAAAAATCGGTTCAAAAATTGATTTAAATATATTTATTATTATTTATGTTTGGACATGGAACATCAAAGGTATCATTTTATTTTCATTCCAAATTATTGAAAATCGATGAGTCTATCATAACGAAGAGTCAAATAAATTATATATATATATATATTCCATTATTTTCAACAAAGTTATACATAAAATTCCATTTTCATTTAAATTAAAAAATATGTATCAAGGTTGAAAATTGTATATACGAACGAGTTATACTATAATTTAAGATGAATGACATCAATTATAGATATAAAATTATAATATTAAAGTAAACTAAATTTATTTATAGTAAAACAAATGTTTGTTCATACGGATAAGAACTTCAAGAAAAAAAACATATAATTGATTTTAACTATAACAGTGAATGACATCCTAAAATGTATGATCAATTTTAAATTCAATTAAAATATTTTTTGTTAAAAAATTAAGAAATATATTTACAATTTTTTATTATAATTAGGAAAGTATAGCAGTAGAATAGAAAAAAATAATATTTATATGTCTATATGTGCCATTTTTAAAAGTTTTGTTATTCCCAAAATGATAAACGATACTAACAAAAAAGACATGGCCATTCATATTAATTAATATTTAGTGTAATTTCATGTCGTTACGTGTTCGTTCTTTGTAAATGTATAAATCAGGTGTTTTAACACTTCTAAAATCATGGTCCATAAAGATCAACACCAAACAAAATCTGAATATAATCATAAAATTCCGAGAAAAGTAAGTTTTCAAAATGCAAAGTTACAAGTTTATCTCAATAATAGTTTTTGTATCATATTCTAGATCAAAATAATTTTTAAAACCTGTGTTGATATGGATATAATAAAAAACCATGAAGGATATGGCTGGCTAAAACATACAATCACATTCTCCAAGAATTTCTGTTTTATTTCTAACAGATTATCGAGAAATCGAAGTTTTTGTTTACAATACATCTAAAAATATATGTTTACTTTTTAAATTGAAAATTTTATTCAGTGTAATTTTTTTATATAAATATATTTTAATCAATCATGCATTTGTATTATCAGATACTTCTATGAATTATCATCACACCACTTGAATTACTTAAATATGTGTAACTAAAAAAATCAATTCAATTATGAAAAATCGTGCACCGCGATTTATGTTTTGTCGTGGGGCTTGTTCTTCTCTCTATCGATATGGGATTTTGCTGCATCCTTCTTCTTCTCGCCATCGGTCATGGATTTAGTATGTGATTTTATTAACAGTTGATAATTCCAGAAAAAAACATCCGACTCATGGTCAATAAAAACTCACTGTTTGCAGGGTGGATCCAAAGTGTCATTGGAGATTACAGAACTCTCATTATGGTCGTGTTGTGGACTCCATTGTCTTACACAATCCCTAAGGAAGTTTCTTTTGCAGTTCCTAGGAGGCTGGAGTGTCCTCTTCCCTGGGAACCTGCTTCTTTGTACCATTGGACAATTATCAAGGTACTACCTAGAGAATCTGATAAAATAGAATAGAATTTAAAAAAGTAAGTATGATTACAACTTTAGTGACAATGATTTGTTGAATGGTGCAGGATATGGGAAAGGTCCCAATTATTTACATCTTTGCTGCTGTCATACCGACAATCATGGTTGCAAGTCTATACTTCTTTGAACATAATGTATGTGCACAAATGGCTCAACAAAAGGAGTTTACTCTGAAAAAATCTTCTGGATTATCATTGTGACATTTTTTTCTAGGAATTATGGTATGTGAGTGATTCCTTAAAACTTATCAATCTGTTTTTGATAGTGTAACTGCCTGATATGGCAAATGAGATGAATTTCTCTTTCATGTTACAAACCGTTGTAGACGTTGTTGTCTGCTTGGACGTCCTCCTTCAAACGGGTTTATTCATCAACCTCCAGTGCTCATATGACCAAGAAGTTAAAGGCTCATAAAACTGATGTCAATTTGATTTTCTAGAGGGTTTTGTCAAATGATCAATGTAACGCTCTTTGCCCCTTTGTTCTTTTAACAATAAGAAATATGTCACACTTCTAAATTTCATTTGTAATCGTTTGGGCTGAAATGATAAATTCATTTGAAAGGCATACCCATATGGTATTTAGGGATAATGGCGGGAGATTAATAGATCAGAGTTGGTACCTCTCACCTAACATACTGGTCCTTTGTTTGAGGTATTCCTTTAAAATCTGAATCTGATACAATGAGCAATATAAAAATTTCACATGTTTATATGATGTAGGTCATTGTGAGCGATCATTTCCTAGGTAAGCAAGCTGAGGATGTAAACTTTTTCTAGTATGCCATTGGAGAGATTGATTTCTTGAAAATGTCTGGTTATTCATCTTTGAGACCTATTTCAGAGTTCACCAGCTAATTGATATGAGGTAAGTCATATAATTTAGTACTCAATTTTCAATTTGGGTATTATAATTACAAGTAGAAAAATTATGCCCCTCTTTCTATCAATTGAGGCTTATGTTCGGCTCTCTGACCACTTATACTTTCAAAGTTATGATAGGTCCAGGGTCTTATGGTCTAGTGTTGATTATGTTGAATATCTTTATAAATTTGGTAGAGTACTTGCTAAGAAATTGAATATAAATTATGAGGAGGCTGACAGATGAATTATGAACCTTATCTGCACCCTGAAGCGAGATGCCAAGATTGAGTCCTTGAAAGGAACAGTGGTCATGGAGGCTAATCAACTTAACATGTAAGAATAGAATACAAGTTCATACACATCTATCCATTAGCTATTCTCACCATTGTTTTGCTTGAACCTTCAAATGACCTTAATGTATTCGCTATTTGCTATCGTAATTTATAGACATAAACAATTGATAGCCCACATCAAAGGGTTATTTGGACGATCTCACAAGTTAGCTAGTCAGCTCTCTTTGAACATATCCATGTGTAAACGGTATGATGCATTTGTTGTGGAAACTAACTGGAGTTGTCAAGTTTATTATTTTGGATTAAATGATAATTTTAGAGAGTTTATTTATCTTGGAGAATTCTTTTAGGTTCATATTTTCTCTATGTATCTTACATGTTTCGCATAGATCAGAAGTTTGTGTTTATATACCACATGCACCTCAAAATAAATAGAAAATATCCTAAGCATGTTTAAAAACATTTCACCGCAGGCAAATGGTGGAAGGCATTGAAAATGGAGGAATCGAAAAAATAAATGTTTGCATTTTACACCATCAAGGTCGTGTTTTATCAATTTACAATAATTTCTTATGGTTAGTTTTCATAGGCAAAGTAATAAACATAGGGTTTGATATGATTGGTAGAGCTATATATTTATCATGTTGTAGTGATAAAAACTCATCATTCACTTTGATTTAATAGTTGTGGTTATAAAAAGAATTTTATATTGAAAAATTTGTAAGATGTGTTATGAAAGTGGGTATGGGTGATACAAATTTGTTGTAAAGAAGGCATATTAATTCAGAATCCATAAACCTATCACAATACATTTCTTCATTCAATACAAGCCTTTCATCAATATTCTAAAGTTTTGTGTATTATTTATTGTTGTGACAATTAAACGATTTATAATAGAAGGGTTCACTTTGTTTTTTCGTAATAGTTGTATCTTGGGTAAGAGCTAGAAGTTGAACAGTTTATCTAAGTATCACAATATACAAAATATCTGAAAATTGACATGCATGAACTTTCTCCATGGATTAAGAATGTATTATAAAAATATATGTAAAATAAAATTATATAATAATTTTGTATTTATATCAATTTTATATTGCCTTTGTGATAAATGGATATTTTTTTATAGATAAGACAGATTCAACTTAATTTGACAAAATTTTGATATCAAATTAAAATATAAATTAATTGTAGGAAATCTGCGTTACCATTAATTTCTCTTTAAATATAACGAATAAAATCAATGAAAACCTTGATAATAAGAATTTTTTTTATCTATCTTAAATGTAAACAGTTTGTTATACTTTTTGCTATGACTCCATTGAAATGAGTTATAATTTAATTATATTAAAAAATATTAAATTTTTTGAAATATCATATACTCTAAAGTTAGTCGACATCCAAGTGAGATATTCATGCTAATTAATGTATATTCACAATCGAATCAATCAAGTATTTAGGTTCACACGATAATGGTATACGCACGACATAACTATACTTGTGAATGAGGTTCATGTGCCCTTTAGATCAAATGTCACTATTACATGTATAAAGTAGCTCAACTATGGTAATTCATGTATTCGTTATATCGTAAGTTATATCTGAAATGACGTATCACATTTCTTTTAGAAAAAGGGATGAAGGACATCAAAACCTTCTACGCGAAACTCAAAAGTTCTAGAGATCATAAGTGATACGTTCATGAAATGAACAAAATATATGTCATGAGATTAAAAACCTTCTAAGGCAAAACTCTCATATATGAAATAAATACGAAAACATAAAAGAATGTTTAGAGCTAAAATATTTATGTTCACTATTTAATGAATTATACATGTAACGTCAATGCTAATTTAACGTTACTTTGTCTAAGATTTAGATGTTCGAATTACAATATTATTTCAAACACCTCTAATTCATTTCAATTACTTTGATACATAGAATAAATACGAGAACAAAGAGAAATGTTTAAAGCTAAAATATTCATGTTCACAGTTTGATGAGTTATTTTTTCATTTTTTTAATTTTTATTAGCTATGCGTCTTACTTTACGTTGATATTTAATTATTAAATGAGTATATCAAAAGTTTTTTTCATTAATCTTACTTTTGAACTATAAATTACATACTATAAATTTCTAGTTAAAAATTTTAATATATTGGTCAATTTATAATAACAAAATATATAAAATATGTCATCATCGTCAATTTATTAAAGTATTTGTTATGTCTAATCTATTTATAACATATAAATTTTAATTTATTATTAAATTGCATAAACCCACGCAACTTTCTAGTATTACCAGATGTATGATCTCATTAAATTTATAATATTTCGAATTTTAAAGAAAAAATACAGTAATAATTTATTTTTTAAAACAACTTTTATGATGATGATGTTATTATCTACGAGATATTAAAATTAGAATATTTAAAACTTAAAAAAATAGATTTATAATAAAAAAGAATCGTAATTTTTAAAATTTTTATATTGTGTTATTATGTTCTGGCACTGACTTCCACGTGGGCATCGTTAGGTCTACAGCTACTGACTCTTCGTTTTCTTCTTTCTCTCTCAAGCACAATGTAAAACCTTCAGTATCTCCCTGAGACTTCACATTAAACCACAGTAAGTAACAGTTTGAGCTGAACCAAAAGCTCTCACTAAATTCCTTTTGTTTAAGAGAGAAAGGGAGAGAGAAAGAGAGAGAGGTAAGAGAGAGAGATGGGTCATCGAGACATCACCAGTAGAAACTGGAAGTTTGAAGTACCTGAGACTCTGTTTCAGTGATTGACGTATGACCTTTCCTGAGGGCTTTCTTGTCTTTTCACATCTCCATTAATTATTCCTTATTCGAAAATTATTATTATTTTTGTTAAAAAAACATGAATTTTCTTCCAATCTTGTGACAAGACGTAAATAATGTTATTGGTTACCATTTTTCACATCTTTCGACCCTTTACAAGAGAGAACAAATTTTATATGCAATTCAATTTTTAAATTTTAAACCTTAATTAATCTTGCTAAAATATGTATTGATAATATTAATACATTAAGTGCTAAAGAAGGAATTTTCTATTACTTTTGTACTATCTATGTATTTGAAAGTGTTTGTTTAAATTTATTTTATTTTTTTATGTATCTTGAGCGTATATTAAGTTTTTCTTATCTTTACAATAAAACAAGTCAACATTCTTTAAAAGTATAATTATATTAAAACTGTTAAATAGATTAATTCAGTTTAATATAGTCTAATCCACCGCAGATTAGACTTATCTTTTTATTATGGATTAAAAATTTTCATATCATCAGAACTCGTAAATTATATAAAGCAAAAACGGTTGCAGTTTTTTGAAAAAAATAACATATAAAATTATTATTATTATTATTATTATTATTATTAATTAAAATAACAATAATTAAATATAATTAAAATTAGAAAAATAAATTATTTAATATTTTATCCAATTATTATATATGAGTCACATGACAAAATTCAACCCAACCCATATTTTTATTTGTTTAGGTTCAAATAATTAACTCATTTAACACTGTTAAACATATATTAATATCCATACAATATATATATATATAAATATATATCAAACTTAAAAGTTTGTTAGATCATAAGAGACATGATCATAATTAATTATGGCTTATAAGCATATACATAGGCCACATATTTTTTTAATAAAAAAAGGACAGATTCTAACTGGCAAAGTAATACGTAAAAAAATTGGATAAGCTTTTGAGAGACACAAATCGATAATTATGTCCGAAATGGATATGAAGATTTTTTTTCTAGTGTTTTAGAGAATATTACTCATTACGTGCAGAATCTTAACAAATTTGGAAAGTTGGAGAATCACTTTTATTCGGTGGGGATATAAAACCATATTATATCTTATATTTGAGTTTTCTATTTCTGAGATATTTGCACAACCGCAGGATTATGTTAGAATCGTAAGGTACATACATTATATATATATATATATATTAAGTTTTGATTTGTTTAATATATCAAAGAAAAAAGACAGATAGGCAATATTGCATACGAGATATATAGATTAACTTTGATATTAATTTACTGCAAAGATAATGGTTCATTTGTAAAGATATTGATTCAACTAGAATCCAATGTTAAAACCGTAATTAAGAAGAATCATTAAAGACATTTCATCATTTATCAATTTTTTTATTTTTTATTTTACAACAATAATTGAAAATGTTAGATTTGCTAGTCATACTAACATCTAACACCTAGCCGATGTTTAAATCAATTAAACAATATGTATAATATTAATTATGATTCATAAAAAACAATATCAAATAAAAGAGAAATATAAATTAAAACATAAGAAATGTATAAATAAAAATGTATTATAATATTGATTAAAAATGAAAAACTATATTACAAGATTAAATTATTAATAAACTTAAAAAATTTATAAATATATAAACCATCTAAACAAATGTTTAAAATACTTTAATCGATTAAAATGTCTACTAAATTATTTAAATTTTTGTGCCTTAGAAAACACCTAGAATGATAGGATCGTCTTACGTCACCTAACATATTTACCATATTTTAAGAATAGTGTTTGCAATTAAAATAATACTAAGAGGTAAGTAAATATTGTTTTCCAAATGAGTAAAATAATTTAAAAGAAATCCAATGAGGAAAAAGAAATTTTCCCTTTGATTAATATAAGTGGAAAATATGTTTTCTGTGTTTGTATATAGATTTAAACCTTTAATTTTGCAACTGCCTTTTACTCTTGATATATATATCGATTTCATATTTCAGTATCTACAAAAGAAAAAAGGAAACGTAGTAATACAATGAAGGTCAAATAATGATGAACCGACAAATAAATTAGACAAGATATAATGGGGATTTTCATCAAATTTGGCTGTCACTATCGTTGACTTTTTTACTGATATCAAAATCCCCTCGCTTTACCGTTTCGTTTTGTGAATTTCATTACGGTATTAATACATACATTTATATTCGAATTCTTCATACACAAGATATGCATTTAAATTATATAATGCGTATATATTGTTATAAATCATTATATCATTAAAATTATTAATAATAAAATTAAAATTTATCATCAGATTAAATAACTTTAAAATTTTATCTAAAATAAAAATATAAAAAAATATACTTAATATTCAATTTATCTCATCTAGAGATTAAAATAAATAACTCTATGAATAAAAGTTTAAATTAATAATTTTATAGAATAAATTTTTAATTTATATATTGTTTAACACACTATTTGAAAATTTTAGTAATTAAAACTTTTATATAGTGCAAAAACGAGAATTGTCAATTTGAATTAAATACTAAAGAATGATTTCATACCTCCGCTGCCACCAATGGGCCCATTTTAAGCCCAAATTTATGACAACCATTTTATATCATTTTTAAAACCCATTCCTTAATATGTCTTCCCACGATTATCATGCTTTTTACAATTGACACAATCAATTGTATTTGGGTGGAAATCGGATTAATTTGGTGAAATCGGGTTAATTTAGGTGAAATTGGGTTAAAATTGGGTAAATTCGGGTTAAAATTGAGTGAAATTAGATTAAAAAAATTGTCGAAATCGGATTAACAATCGGTTATAATACGGGTCAAAATTGAATATTTGATTTGGGTCAAAATCGGGTCAAATTCGCATCAAATTCAGGTTAAATTCGATTAAACCGGGTCGGTTAACACCAATATACTCTTTTTATATAATTGAGGGGAGAATCGTATGGATTTTATAAGATGAAGGAAGATGGGTTGTGTCGGATAATTTAGGAGAGAATTGACGTAAAGCGTAAATTGGCTTTTTTCCCTTTATATTACCTTGTTATCAAGTTCTCATTTTAAAAATTGCTCACTATAAAGAAATCAGAGAAATATTATTTATTAATATTTTGTCAAGGAAAAAAATCACAACATTCACTCGAATTTTAATGCATATAAACTATGATTATATATAATAAAAAAGAAACAATAATTTGGAGTGATAAAAATGATGAGTAGGGCTAGCGTCAGTGATGGCAACTACGATGATGACCGCAACCTGAACTCCTCCGCCTCCCGGAGGACCTATTCCGGCGACTTCGTCCGCCGTGGTGACCTCCCCCCGACCTTGGCTTCGACATGAAACAACCCATCTTCCCTTTGCTTCCTGTAACCTAAATGTCAAGCAAAGAACGTTTTTTCTTCGTTTGTTGGAATACAGAAATCAATGTTCCTTGTTCTATATAACATCATCGCAAGCGTGTCTTTCAACTTTAATGTTATAAAGATTAATAATTAATAATGAAGAAAATTTGATACCACGATAGACTTTTGGACATGAAGGTCTCATTAAAAGTAGGGGTCCAAATTTTAGTATTATAACCCCAAACCCAATTCAAAAAAACATGTTTGAATGTTTTGATTCTGATTTTAAATTTAGAATATATATGCCGGATCCCAATTTTGATATTGATTTATATCAAGGGATATCTAAATATTTGTAAAATTATCACAATACCTCATTTGTTAATATTAAATTTAGTTGTTTTAATGTCCGTATCATTTGAAAGTATTTTTGTATTTTTATACTTGTTTTGTACGAATACTAATAAAATAATACCAGCAAATAAAGAATTTTATGGATTCAAATGCGGGTAACTATTATTATTATCGTTGTGTAACGTCTTTTGCGTTAATACAAATCTCACGGATATCCAGCCCTAATTAAAAGCACCTAAACTTTATACACTCACAATGTGAAAATTATAATACTGTTGGGTAAATCACAGTATACATGGAAACATGAGGTGATAGCAAAGTGAGTTAAAAATGAGCTAAAATGTTGAAGGGATAAAAGAGCAATGGCTTAGCTCTGTGAAAGTTCACGGCTTCTTTTAGCGGCAGCCACAACAGCGTTCATAAGTGTTGCACGGAATCCTCCCTTCTCCAGTTCATGAATTCCGGCGATTGTTGTGCCACCGGGTGAAGCCACGTCATCTTTCAGCTGTCCCGGGTGCTTCCCGCTTTTGTTGACCATCGATGCTGCTCCCAGAACCTGCATGAATACCAAAGTTTCAGGCTTTGTCTCGGTGTTCGTATACCACAAGGCATATAAAGAAATGGTGTTTTGGCCACTGACAGTCTGCGAAGCTAAACCCATTGCAAGATCTCGGGGTAAGCCAGCAGCCACTCCTCCATCAGCTAAGGCTTCAATCGCTAAGAATACGTACGCTGGACCACTTCCACTGCAATTTATGAAAAAAAAGCACACCATATATTACTAGTCACTACAACAGATTACACGTCAGGAAGACCAGAGTTCTATACATCTATTCCTCACGAAATATTTAATGAATCGATACAGTGCTAGATGAACAAGTGACGGCTCAAATACAATGATGATGAGTGATGCAAAAGGTTGCCAGCAGACAAGAAAAAAACATGTACCTGAGTCCTGTGATAGCGTCAAACAATTTCTCATCAGCTCTCCATATCTTGCCCACTGATCCAAACAACTTTGCAACCAGGTCTCCATCCTCTTTTGTGGCAGCTGCTCCAAGGCTCATAACTATTGAAGAACAGCATTAGAAGGCATTAGAAACAAAGTTGACTTACCAAACTATTTCAGAGGCACTCTAATTTATGCATCCTTCCCCCACAGATAAAAGGGTAAATCACTGAGTTAATAAATCAACAGAGTAAAAAGAACAATAGAGTTTATAAGCTACCTGTTGCAGCCTCACCAACAGCAGATGGTGTATTGGGCATCACCCTTATGAATCGATCTTGACCAGACCATTCCTAGCATTAACAGAAGTCACGTGACTTTGAATTTCATTTCACATTTTAGAAAACTGAAATCTGAAAATGACCAATGGAGAAAATCATGCGGTAATAGCATAGATAAGGAACAGAACTTTCAACAGTTGAAACAACTAGCATTTGTATATTCTAGGAAGAAAAATAGTTGGATCATCAGCATGTTGAACTTAACAATCAGTAAATACCTATACAATTCCAATCCTACATGAACCGAGTTTGTCTTATATTAGAAAATACGATAGGAATAAATAGCTGCAAACCTGTAGATCTTTCAATTTTGTCCCAGCTGCCACAGAGACTAAAAGCTTTTGCTTGGAGAGTTTCGGTTTTAACTGTGTGACCACACTCTTAACTGCAGAACAACCAGTATGGCATGTTAACATGATATTATCCGAGTGAAATAATGTATACCAACAGAATGCCTAACTTAGCTTTTGTTGGATAGTTTAAAATCAGCCTGACATAGAAAGAAATGAAGGAGACAGAACAATACCAACTTGGGGTTTCACAGAGAATATCACAACATCACTTTCTTCAACAACCTGGGATCATCAATTTGATTAATTTCGTGCCACAAACAAAAGAAAACATTTTAGCCCAAAACATTGGAGCTGAAAATGAACTTGATTTGCATCTAAATCCCGGATCTTAACACATAAACATCATAGCTTTCAATCAAATTCATGACTATGAAAGAGACATCTTGGATAAAAAAACTTAATCTCCTAAACAACCTGATTTTGAAGAAAGCGTCCTTCACTTCTTTACAGTTTCAATCCAACATGACACAAACTCAAAAGTAAAAATAAAAAACATGGTTTAGAATGAATATGAAACTCATATAAATAATCATGTACATGCCAAAAAAGCTAGACAGTCTCATTCTGATTTGTGTAAATGATCACCTTCGCATTCCATCAAACATGCGATATTCCCATTCAAACAAACAAGAAATTCCGGTAAAACACAGAAAAAAGGGGCCCGAGATTCTCACGGCTTCATTGCTCGAGACGACATTGACGCCGAACGATTCGAAGATAGTGCGGCGGTCTGGATTGGAGTGAACGGCGGTGGAGATACGGTGGGGTGGAAGAACACCCGATTTCACCACCCCTCTCGCGATGCTCTCCGCCATTTTCCCTGCTCCTATGAATCCGACCTTGTAACTCTCCATCGGAATCGGAGTTAACTCCATCGGTCTTCAAATGAGTCCCCCGGAGAAAAAATCGAAGTCGACGAGCTTGAACTGCGAGAGGTAGAACTCAAGTTCCCGACGGCGAAGAAGTCAAGCTCACTGCGAAGAATTCCGAAGAAATAGGGTTAAAACTGCTCCTGGAATGCAAAATTATCCTAGTGTGAGTAAAAGACCGTGATACCCTTTATGGACTATATCGTGGTCGAATACATTTTATAAATGGATTAGGATTTAATTACTATGTTAACGATAACATTATAATCAAATTAATTATTTTATCATTTTCACATTATAATAATAACGATTATTCAATCATTAGATTAATTACTTTTGAGTATTTATTGGTTATATATATCTAATTGATATCTGATGTAGAAGCATGTCAACATTTTTATTGGAAAGTGAGGGTATTGTAATTAAGATGAATAAAAATTGTTATATTTCAAAATTATCGCAAGAATACGGATCGTTACAGTACTCGAATTGTAGGAATTAATGCTATGTAAGTTACGAATATAACTAAACTAAGATGGATGAAAGTGATGATAATAAAGGATAAAATCTGAGAATGCTAAACGAATTATGAAACCAATAAGGACGTACAAAAAACTTGCTAGTTAAAAACACTACAGGTTTCGGAACCGAAATCGCTAGTAATCGCCGGTCAGCCATACGGCGGTGAATTCGTTCCTGGGCCTTGTACAACCAACACAATATCATAAACTCCCTAACCACAATAACATGTAATCCTACCTCCCAATAGTGATTAACACATAATTACGGTAGCATTAAGCATGCAATCCTAATTCCTGAGACGAATTAACCGATTAGTCAGATTCTCATCAATTGAACTCAATCAACAATTAATATTTCCGGATTCATAATCTAACCTCCCAGTTAAACATGAAATCCTAAATGAGCGAACAGTAAGTACAGAATATTCGTAGCATTGATTGTAGAACCGAAATATAAAAAACTTTGAAAGATCTAAGCATTAACGCATAAACACAAGCATCCCTTATAAAACCGGTGCCCCTAACCAATAGCTACAGACCTACTCACTCATAGATTCTGATACAAAACAAGGGAGAACAACAATAGACATGATAAAGAGTAAGGAATACGATGTCTCAGACTTCCCTATCTCGTCATCAGTGTTTAGGTGTTGTCTCCTTCGTTCTCCACCTTCTCCCGAGGCTCCTTTATGTGTTTTTCGTTCCCCTAGGGTTATGTGTCGTCCCTCTATTAATTGGGGTCTCATTTTCCAATCTTCTCTTTTGTTTGAATCAGTGTTCAAGAAATCGGCCTAGGCGGTGGCCGGGCGCCCCGATTTCTTGCAAATCGGTCGTTCTGGACGGAGGGGCTTCATGGCGGCCTGGGGGCGGCCGATTAGGCGCTCGGTGGTCGCCTAGACACCATTTATTTTTTAATTGATCCAAAACGACGTCGTTTTGGTTTAGTGAAAAAAATACCCTAAACTATCGTCGTTTCTCGCCGATCACCCAAGATTCCCAGAAACCATTCAATGAAGAATATGGAGAAGTGGAATTAGATGTTTAAGTGTGTAATATGTTAAATTATTTGGTTTTGTTATTTGTTTCAAACTTAATTGTGTGTGGTTTTTAAACAATTAAACATTTGCAAATGTTTTAAATTAAAATTTTGAATTATATTATTTACACACACATATATATATAAATAATATATATATATATATACACATTTACGCCTAGCCACCGCCTAGGCTCCGTCTAAGAGCTCTAGGTGCTAGGCGCTGGGTGTCTGCTCGTCTAGCGCCTAGCGCTTTCTTGAACCTTTTTTTGAATGCTTCTAGGGATTTTGGTACGACACATGATCCGCGCAGGCTCAAGTGGAGGACCCGCCCGAGCTCTTTGTCTTCGAGGCAACCCATGCATGTTTGGAAGCTCTCCGAGGTAGGTAGAATCTTCTGTGGGTGTAATCCATGAGGGCTCATGGCTTCTCAAGCAGCACGCAGGGGTAAAAGGCACCCCGAGTTAGGCTAAAACTTCTAATGGGTACAACCTGAGTGGAGCCTACAACGAGCACGAGCGGGTTGGATTAACTTCGTGTTTTTGCTCCTTTCTCTCGATGCTCGGGTATTCCATGTGGTTCTTTGATCTGAATCTGCTCCTAGTGGTTTGTAGCTCCAAGTATGCGCAGTTGACTTTAGAAATCAACACGATTAAGCTCGATTAGGCCTTGTTCCCTTAAAAATTGAAAAGCAACTAAAAGACTGGATATATGACTAATTCATATTTGTTTTGTAGCTCGTGCTATGCAAATGACGCAAATATGATCTAAATGCATAGCCTAAAACTAACCTACACTACGTGTTATCAAACTCCCCCGTACTTGAGCGTTTGTTTCTCCTCAAACAAAACTAGACCTATGCACAAGAAGAGTCAAATAACAACCGGATACTAGCACAAGTACCTCGAATAAAATCAGCCATCAAGCACAATAACGCGTTACATGAACATAGGCCTAAGCAAACTTAGTTCAGACTTCTATTGACCGAAAACCACGAGCCATGTAATCCAACACATCACCAAAGTTCATTTCATCACCCCCTAAACAACATCCAAGCAATATACTGACCGATGTATCCATGCATACGTGAGATACCTTTCCTAAAATTAAATTTTTTATTCTTATTTTTATTTTTTTATTTTTTTATGTTTTTGAAATTCCGCGCTCAGTTTCTACGAAGTCGAAGTCGGAGATGACAACTTTCTACTTAGACCCAGGATGCTAATTGTCACACTGTTAAGGTCTTATAACCTTAGAGGAGTGAAGAAGTTGGGTTATTGATGAACCGTTTAAACCCAAACCATAACGTCACGCATCAACTCTAGAACGTAGAAAAGCGCCTTAACCCACCACTAAGACTTGAACCATCAAGATCAATGCACTCATATCAATGTAAGACGAAAATAACTAGAAGCTTATTCCCTTGAAAACGGAGTGTAAGCGCGTGGAATCATAAAAATATAAAAGTAAATCTTAAAAGTGTCCGACCTAGCAAAGATTGAATAGTATACACAGAGATATATACACTTGGAACTGAAACCTAAGGGGTGTAATAAAACTATAAGCCAATGGATTCATGCGCAACTACTAGACTAGCTAGTACTTAAAAGTCCTTTTCGAAAACCTAGCTTTTGTTCCTGATTCGACAAAGTCACACAAAAAGGCTAAAGCTCAAAGTCTCATACTAGATATCCGATAAAAATCCTAATAAAAAGAAAAAATGACCTAAAATGTTTTTTTCATACAAAGAAATCTACATCTAATCCTAATTGCAAGCATATCACTTAAAGCGTACCCCCAAGACTTGAACGGAACACAATCCCGGTGTTCAAAATCTGTGAGAAGAACTCACATGCTAAATTCGGGAGAGGATAAAGAAAGTGAAGAACATGTACATCTGGAGTATTCTTCTTTTCCAAGTTGGATCTACAGCTGGATGTTATATGTGTCTACTGAAGCTTAGGTTGCTTCCCGAGAAGCGTTTGTTTCCAGTATTTAGCTTGACCCTTACGCTCTAGGCGTGTGTGGGATCAAAAAGAGGAAGTATATCTCTTTTATCCTCAATGTGATCAGAATATTATGGCTTTAACCTCTGGGTGTTTTCCATGAAAGACCTTCCATTTCCCTTGTCCAACTTTACGGCTTCAGATTATGGCTTTAGACTGGTCATGAAGTTCAGAGACGAGTCCATTAAGTACGGATTTATCGGTCTAGGTAATCAACATGCGGGTGGGCTATATATCTCCTACTCCATTGAATTTCTTGACAAGTGACAGTGGTAGCAACATACTCGCTCTGATATCGATTAGTGCATGCTCAATCTCATAATCATAAATCTTGCAAGGATTGACGAAATTACCTAGATCGGGCAGCTTTTTAGCCATGGTGGGCGGTTGCATGAGAGAGTTAGTGACCATCACTATCTCATTGTCTACGGTCATCTTCCTTGTTATTATGTCCTTGAGAAATTTGGCATAAG
Organism: Gynandropsis gynandra; assembly: GCA_036759665.1. Lineage (NCBI taxonomy): Eukaryota > Viridiplantae > Streptophyta > Magnoliopsida > Brassicales > Cleomaceae > Gynandropsis > Gynandropsis gynandra. The sequence continues at coordinate 9,956,986 of CM071862.1, forward strand.
AGGGCATCTTCATGAGCGCATCGTAGAATGGGATGGTGACTTGCAGTTTCCTTAGGAGTTTCAAGAATTTGGTGAATTGAGCATCGTCGTTCTGCTTCTTTTGGCGTTGCAGGAAGGGTAGTGGTGGTGGCCTCGGGGTCGGTTTCATGTAGGCCAGCTCTTTCTCCTCTTCCTTGCAGATCTTCTCCTCTTCCACGCCTTGAGAAATGGTTTGTTCACTTGTATTGCTTGGAGGCTCTTCTCTCGTGGCTGTGGAAGGCATAGATTGCTCCACCGTCTTGCCATTCCTCAGATAGATGGTGTTAATCTGCTTCCGGGGATTTTTCTCAGGCTTCGCGGGGAGCTATGCAGACTGTTGGTTAAACCCTTGGGTCAGCTTTGCCACTTGTGTTTCCAGGTGTTTCATGCGTGTTTGGAAGCTCTCTATCTGCTTCTTCGTGTTATCTTGCTCGATTTCTCCAAGCGTGTAGTTGTGATTCTTTTGTTCCTGCAACAACAATTGTTGATAACCCTAGTTCTGGCCACTTCCCCTCCACTGGAAACCTTGGTTCTGGTTTCTTATCATTATCCGTGGTTGAAAGTCCCGCGGGTTCGCTACGTTACTTATATTGTAATTAGAAAGATTGGGATGACTCTTGATGTATTTCTTTTTGTAAGGCATGTTGTTGATGTAGTTGACTTTCTTATTCCCTTGCCTATAGATGTGACATGTCGCTCTACGTGTAATCTCACTATCATCCTGTAGATCTCAGCAACTTGTTGCTTTATATAAGTCAAATCAGGATTAGCAATACCTACCTCCTTTACATTAGTTATGGATGGTAGATCACGATTGTAATCTCCATCATTCTTGCCTCCCTCTCTTGACATGTTCTCGATCAGGGTCTCAAGTTGTTGGAAAGTGAGGTTGCTGAGAGAGCCACCACCCCCTACTACAATCATGAAACATGTGGTCTCTTGGAATCCTTGCATGAAGCTGGTGATGAGGTACTTCTTGTCCATCCCATGATATGGACGAATGCTGATATCTCTTGAATTACTCCCTCACATCATGTAGACTTTCACCTCTTTCTTGAAGAAACGAGTTGATTCGGCTTTTAGCTAGCAACATCCTATGATATGGGAAGAACTGCTGCATGAACTGTTGCTCTAGATCGTTCCATGAGGTGAAGGAAGCGATGGGCAGGTGGAACAACCAACTTTGTGTTGCGTCCTTGAGTGAGAATGGGAATGTAAACATGCATAGGTCTTCGCATGTGACTCCCGTACTGACTTTGGTAGTGCCGTAGAGCATCTTGAATTCGGTAAAGTCTGCATTCGGATCCTCATTCTCCATTCCTCTAAAAGAAGAATTGGTTAGCATTTGGACAAAATCTTGTTGCAGCTCAACTTGATTTGTCGTTGGACATGTTATACACGATAGCAACTGGTGTGCTTTGGAGCTGTGTAAGCTCCATAGGTTTCTTCAACAACGTTCATTTCGGGCTCAGTAGTGTTCCCTTCTATGCTGCTCGTGCTGGAGCTTATGCTTTCAGTTCCTACCTCCTCGAGACCGTGTGCTTGTGATATATTCTCTCTGTCTATTTCGATTTCAGAATCTGCAGATCTTATTCTCCTGTTTTTGTACAAATCCAGTTTTGTTCTTTCAATCTCGAGATCATATATGAGTAGCTTTTGTGTAGAGCATCTCATACAATGGTACATACATAGGAATAGACGAGCAACTAAAGACAAGGTATAAATTCGATGTAGATAAGGAAGACTCGATAAAAAGAAAATAAAATGCAGAAAAATAACTAAGATTCCAGAGAGGACTAAATCTTAATCTAACAAATTCTTAGTCTAGACCGTAATTAGTCCCCGACAACGTGCCAAACTTATATGCGAATTATCAAGCAAATAAAATGCCTAATACTCACTTCCCACAATAATATGGATCGGTGTAGTACCAGGGTCGAACTCTAGGGAATAATGCAACCTAAGCTAAGATATAACTAAATTAAGACATATGAAAGTGATGATGATATGTGGTAAAAATCTGAGAATGCTAAACGAATTATGAAAGCACAAAGCACAAAGGACACATGAAAGTGATGATGATATGTGGTAAAAATCTGAGAATGCTAGTAAAGAACACAATGGGCTTTAGGTTACCAGAATTGCAAGGATGGAACAAAAAAAAAGATCATAAACCAATCAAATTATCTTGATAACGAGAAATTCATGCTCGTAAGTAGAAAATGATTCTCTCGACACCTAGACTCCCTAACCACAATAAAATGTAATCCTACCTCCCAGTAGTGATTAACACATAATTACGATAGTATTAAGCATGCAATCCTAATTTCTGAGTCGATTAACCGACCAGTCAGATTCTCATCAATTGAATTCAATCAACAATCAATATTTTCGGATTCATAATCTAACCTCCCATTTAAACATGAAATCCTAAATTACTGAGCGAACAACACAAGAATAGAACATTCAAAGCATTGATCATAGAACCGAAATACAGGAAAACTTTTAAAGATATAAGCATTAACACATAAACCCAAGCATCCCTTACAAAATCGGTGTCCCTAACCCATAACTATAGACCTACTCACTCATAGATTCTGATACAAAACAAAAGAGAACAACAATAGACATGATAAAGAGTAAGGTATACGATGCCTCAGATTTCCCCATCACATCACCGGTGTTCTGATGTTGTCTCCTTCATTCTCCACCTTCTCCTAAGGCTCATTTGTGTGTTTTTTGTACCCCTAGGGTTATATGCCATGCCTCTATTAATTGAGGCATATTTTCCAATCTTTTCCTTTTCTTGGAATGCTTCTACGAATTCTGTTACGACACACGACCCGCGCTGGCTTAAATGGAGGACCCGCTAAGGCTCTTTGTCTACGAGGCAACCCGTGCGTATTTGGAAGCTGTCCGCAGAGTGCAGAATCTTCTATGGGTGACCTGCACGGGCTCATGGCTTCTCAAGCAGCACGTACAGGGTAAAAGGCACCCCGAGTCAGGCTAAAACTTTTGATGAGTACAATCCGAGCGAGGCCTTTTACGAGCACGTGCGGGCTGGATTAACTTCGCATTTTTGCTCCTTTCGCTTGATGATCGGGTATTCCATGCGGTTCTTTGGTCTAAATCTGCTCTGAGTGGTTTGTAGCTCCAAGAATGCACAGTTGACTTCAGGAATCAACACCATTAAGCTCGATTAGGCCTTGTCGCCTTAAAACCTGAAAAGCAACTAAAAGACTGGATAATGGACTAGTTCGTGCCGGTTTTGTAACTCGTACTATGCAAATTGCGTAGATATGATCTAAATGCATAGCCTAAAAATAGCATACACTACGTGTTATCAGTTATGATATCAAAGTTATTCTAATAATATACTGATTTTTTAATATAATGTATTATTGTTTGTGGATAAATGATTGTACTCTCTGCTCCCTTTGTGTGGAGGTCACTATTATAGCTTCCAAATCAGCTAGTACGGGTTCTTCTGTGGTTACTACTCGTTGCCAATATCACCTTATGATCACACGACGACTGATAATCTTTAGTCTCTTATTTCTAAAATGATACTCACATATCATAATTATGTTGATTGGACTTGTAAGATATGTAGAACTCATTCGATCACAATTTTTTGAGTTCGTTGATGGTACTATTACAAAGCCTTCGGAGGACTCAGACGATTTAGATGATTGTTGGGCTAGTAACTCGCTTTTTTTCTCTTAGATCCAGAATATTATGTCTCTGGAACTTCGCTCTAGTGTATCTCAAATTGAACTCTAGTAGGAATGGGCCACACATCCTCAAGTTGAAATCAGAACTTTATTCATGTAAGCAACATGGACTCCCTGCACATGCTTACTACAACAAACTAAACATTTGTGGAAAGATCTTGCGATATAATATTAGTTATCGGCGTGTGAATGTAATTGTTTTTCGTGTGATTGTTACACATGCAAACTTGTTACTAAACTTGAGAAGAAACGAGAAACTAATAGGGTTCATCTCTTTTTTCTTGGTCTTGATGATATATTATTTAGAATTGTGTGCTCTAATCTGTTAGCTCTTGATCCACTACCGCATTTGAAACGCGTGTATGCTACAATGATACATGATAAACTTGCGAGACTATTTTTTATGACCTCTGATTCACGAGTTGAAGTCATGGCAATTGCGGTACAACATGATTCCAAATCATCTACTTGCATTGACGCTCGTGACCTTCAGATGGTTTGCTTTTATTATGGTCGTAAGGGTAATCGGATTGATAAGTGCTTTCAGCTTCACGGATATCTCGATTGGTTGTCTGATAGTACCTCGTCACATAACAATTATGTGCGATGTGGTTCAACTAAAGATCATGGTGGTTCCTCGCCAGGTGGATGTGGACGATCACATGTTGTGCATGTCAATGTAACGACGATGCAGTCCTCTTCTCTTCGACCTTCAAGCCAACATCCGCGTCTATATCATATAAAGACTTGACAACTCTCTCGAGCGTTCCTTTCGATGAATTGAAGTATCTTATTAATTTGCTTTCTTTCTCATAAGCATATTGTAATTGAGACTCTTAGCCATAAGAATGGATTCTCGACTCTAGCACCGACAATCATATGACTATATATCAAGATCTAATCAACAACATGATTGAAATGCCGACATGTTATATGAGACTTCCTAATGAGAATAGTACGGTTTTGACTAAAAAAAGTAATGATAACACTGAAAGTGTATCAATTTTAGGATAGGTTTTAGTGTCATTTTCGCATATATTTTATATATAGATTTACATATCCGATACGATTATGAGTTTCATACACCCGTTTTGTTGGTTTGCAGGTTTTAAGCGACAAGGCCTAAATGAGTTTAAAAAGACGGATTCCTGAACAAAACCACGTACTTTGCAGATAAATCCACTCAGAGCCGAGATCAAGCCTTAGAACCCAAAGGAACACCCGAGCAACGAGCGGAAAAGGGAAAATTGAAGACGACAAGGGTGCCCGGTCGGGCACCATAGTCCACCCGCT
>CM071862.1:9974639-10002284 GCA_036759665.1 Gynandropsis gynandra
TGTCAGCCACGAAAGTAGGGGGCAGCTTGTCTAGATCACGTGTCTATGCCTTGAGAGAGGGTAGATATCATGTTAGGATCGTCCGCCTTAGATAGCTTTAACTGGGATTGCATGATAGATAGGTTGATCGTTGGTTTCGGTAGTCTTGTGGTGAAACCGAATTCCTAGGACGTTTGTCTCATCGTTAGAACCCAAGTAGTTTAGTTACTTTCAGTATTTCATTCCTTATTCCCCTTCTTTCGTTAGCAAGTTTGATTCGTAGTTCGGGTTCAGGTAGTGTTGCGTAGTATCTGTGGGATCGACACCTAAAATATTACACACGTGCCGTGCACTTGCGGGTAGATTAGGTTATATTTAACTCTGATACGCATCACCCACCCTCATCTAACTCATCCTCAAGTATCCTGTGTCTAATCTCTCATGTGGTTTCTTGTGATCGTTTTTTATTGGTACATCATCATTTTGTTGCAACAGTCATTACCTACACCGAACCTCAGTTTCCCAAAGCCATTTATGATCCTATTTGACGATTGACAATGAAATATGAAATCGATGCATTGGATAGAAATGAAACATGATTTTGGATTTATCTCCTCCATGGAAACATGTTATTGGATGCAAGTGAATTTACAAGATTAAGTTTCGATATTATGACATCAGTGAATGTTACAGAGCTCGCCTGGTGGTCATAGGGAATAGATAAGTTGAAGGTCTAGATTACAAAGAGACATTTATTCTTGTGGCTAAGATGACTGAGATACGTGTTTTTTTTTGCAATGGTAGCTGATCAAAACTAGGAGGTTCACCAGATGTTGTGCATAATGCTTTTTTTGCATGGTGATTTGCATGAAAAGGTCTACATGATGTTACCATCGGGATTTATATAACTCGTATAGACCATGTGTGTCGACTCAAGAAATCCTTGTACGTTTACAATAAGCTATGGCTTCCAACAATCTTATGTTGATTATTCTCTCTTCATGTACTCTTCAGGACATGTTCGTCTACTTATTTAAGTATATGTGGATGACTTGAGATTCTATTTTCAAATGAAATATCTTGAGGTTCTCAAGTATTTTTTGTGTATTGAGGTGGCAAAGAGTCCTCAGGGTATTTATCTTCTTGGTTTCAAACCATCAACGTTTTCGCTCGAGCATATTCATAGGTTGGCTTTCTTTAATGTTGATCCATTAATCCTGAACAATATCATCGATTAGTTGGTCGACTCATCTACCTTGGTGTTACTCGCTCGTGTCTGTCGTACAACATTCACTCTCTCTTAGTGTATGCAATCTCCGACCATAAATATTGGCAAATTGTCCCATATTCTGAGCATTCCCCGACCATATTCGGTACATTAAGTCTAATCCTAAATAAGACATTCTCCTTCATGCTCATCGTGATCTACATATTACAACTTGGTGTGACTCTGATTGGATCAGTTGTCTCATATCCCGCTTATCAATTATTAGATGGTTAGTTCAAATGGGTACTTTTTCCATCTCTTGGAAGACAAAAAAAAAACAGACTTTATCTTCATCATTCGCCAGAGCAGCATATCATGTCATGGTTTTGATGGTTCGCAAGCTTTTTGGCTCAAGAATCATTTTTCAGTCTAGGTATTTCTCATTCTCGTCTGATGTCCTTACTTTGTGATAGTCAGATTATAAAATATGTTGAAGTGGATTGTCACGTAATTCACACTCAACTTATTGAAATAGTCATAATACTATTTCATGTTTCTACCAAACTTCAATTTGTTGTTATCCTCACTAAAAACTTTCAAAAAATTAATTTATTTGTTTACAAATTAGGACTGCAAAATTTGTACGTATCAATTTGATTTGATGGGTACTAGTGAGAGTATTTATGTAAATTATATCATTAGATTAATTATTTTTGGGATTTTCATTAGCCTATATATATGTAATTGTATCCTGAACACATCAATAAAAATATTATTTTTTCCAAATTGTTAAAGATTTGTTAAATACTTTTTTTATTAAAAAAAGATTATACTAAAAAGGAGAATGAAAAAAATAAAACTGACTTTTTATTATTAGGAAATTTTGTAGTGTATTAACTTTAAAGATACAAGTTCTTATGATTGGTACTCTCTCGCTATATAATAGTGTTGTTTTAGATTTTTAACACTGTTTAAAATTAAATATAAAAAACCTCGTATAGCTTTTTTTAGGTGGAAGTTTTTACAACTATGAGTAAAAACAATATATTCATTGAAATTTGTTAATTTTAAGTAAAGGCGTAAGTGAAAATTTGTTTATAAAAGTACATAGAAACATAAAACTACATTTTTGTAGATACCAATGTATTTAAGGAATATTATTATAGAAGAATGTACCACTGTATTTTAATCTTGTCTTTTTTTAGAATAACATAGATGATAAATGTGAATGATTTTAATCTTTCATTCTACATTTATCTTCTATGTGAAATTTCTTTACAATTCATTAAAGATTTCTTTGATGTGTATAATATGTAGGTCATCATGCATATTTTAAATTTATTTCTATGCACATGAAGAAAAACAATTATGGATTTTCTTGGTTGTAAGAAAAATAATCATATAACTATTATGTATGTAAAAATTAACCGTTAAAGAACAAATTTACATAAAAATTTAGAATCAAATGATATAGACAGGAATAAAACATTAAATGAGCTAATAGATCCCAATTCATCCTAGTTTATGGTACATTGGATAGTTTTCTTTCTGAATCCGAGTGTTAATTAAAAAAATTTATATCTTGATTTTTAATTGTTTTTAAACTAGGATATATGTAAAAATCAACAATCAAAAAAATTGTAACACCAAAAAATATTTATTTAAAAAAATATCAAGATATAAAAAAACTATATTATAACGTTAGATAAAAACAGATTGTTAAATATAGCACTGAATCAAAAACTACAGGACAAACCGATCTTCAGATTAGATCTAACAATATAAAAATCTAAAATCACGTTATTCAACACACAACAACAGGAGACAGATGGATTTGGTCGTTCGCTAATCTCTGTGACCATGACCGAATCGTACAAGTTTAGCCTCATTCAATATAAACTCACACGAAAAAAACTGGTGTTTTTAGAGATTGATTTGAATATCAATTAAAGGAGAGTTAAAAAAAATAGACCTACTCATATGACAAAACCCAGTCAAGACAATCCCAAAACCAGAGAGCATCAAATGGGGATCGTCCCACCAAACACCCCCAGACATCACGACCTGTCTTTCTCTAGATCAAGCTACGACCATGACCGAACCGTACAAGTTTAGCCTCATTCTATATAAACTCACACGAAAAAAATGGTGTTTTTAGAGATTTTTTTTTAAATTCCATATGGAATTTTCCAAACAAATTTTGGACGGACAAAATTCGTCTAGAAACACTTTTTTAGATAAATTAAAGACGAATTTTACGATTCGAAAATATATTATTTTCTTAGTGGGTGTGGCATCGGTTTGAGCTAATAAAGTGTGGGATTACTTGCGAACGATTTATGGCATCACCAACTTGTATATCCATCAAATTGATTTTTGAAGTTTTTATCTATTTTTATTGTTTTTGAATTTAAGAAAAAAGAATAAAGACTCGTGCAATATTTGTCTTGGGCAAAACAAACTCACACTTCTTTCAAAGATAGTGCTAATAAAGCCGATGGTTGTTTTGATTTGGTCCATTATGTCATTCGGAGCTCATATAATATCCCTTCTTCCGGCGGTGCTTATTACTTTGTTACCATTTTATGACCATTCCCTCGCAATATGGATTTATTTAATGAAACACAAAAATGAGGTGAAAGAAATCTTTTCATCTTTTTGTTCCACGGTTATCGAAAAGTTTGGAAATGATGTTAAGGTTGTTCGATCCTCCAACGACGACGAAGTCATTGTCCTACGATCTTATTTTAAAGAATAAGGAATATTTCACTAGATTTCCTATGCTTTTATTCTACAAAAAAGTGAAAGATCAGAGCGAAAGCATTGACATGTGCTCATAGTTGCGCAAGCCTTGATGTTTTAGGATCATTTACTGAAATCAATTTGGGAAAAGTACATTTTAGGAGCCCCAAATTTGATTAAGCCTACTCCATCCATATTGCTCGATGGCAAGACACTTTATGAGGTATTTGATTCAAAGCCACCATCTTTTGATCGTATACATGTGTTTAAATGTCTTTACTTTGCATGCCATGAGAAACCATCAGCCAATAAATTTGATCCTAGGGGACAATATTGTGTGTTAGTACGAGTTTCATTCACACAAAGGGGTGAAAAGTCTAAAACTTGGAAACCTCGGAATACTTCGTCACTCGAGATGTATTGTTCTGTGAAATAAAATTTTTGTTCTCTACTTTGAGAAATACAAAACCTCATCTGAATTCTTGTTTCCCGTCCGCACTACAGAGGATTGTGATTCATTTTTTTTATCATGTGATCTAACCTCTTGATTCAACAACTTTTTCTGCGTCATTAGGACGTAGGTTATGAACCAAAATACCTCATGTTTGCTTACAAGATTTTGTCACATATTCTACTCACTGCTCAGAAGGCTCCATTCGTACCTGTACTCTCTACGTTCTTTAGTTCTCGGGTATCTTACGGTATCCCATAGTTAATTACGTGACATGTGCTAGTTTTCTATTACATATAAATATTTTCTTGATGTAGTGTCTATAAGATCGTGGATAGATGTCAGAACTAAACGGATTCATGAAGATGTTCAGAACATGGTATTGAAACGAGTGTCACAGATTCTACCAAGAGAAGAACGATCACAACCTTCTCTTAGCCAAGAAGAATACAACGAGTTGTATCTCGAGGTAAATTTATTATATTTTAATTTAACTATATAATTTAATGTTTTAATATTGAAATTCTCTATTTGTTTTACAGCATGTTATGCCGTATAAAGGTCGTATTGTTTTTATCTTGGAGGCATGACATCACAACATTCAAGTTCCTCCAAGGATAAAACGAAAGCGACAAATCATGAAATGTGAAATACTGTGATGCAATTACTCGAGTCACAACAAAAATTGGAATGATGAGATCAACGTTTGATGCATATATTGAAGGCAAAAATATTTATAATTGATTGGGATGCATACGAGAACAACGAAACCGATGATGAGAATTCTGAAATTCTGCCAACGAATTTGTAAACCATGTATATGTTTATTATTTGTAAAAAAAATTAAATTAATATTATTTACAATATTTTATAATTCAAAATCATCATTAAATTTTTTTGAAAAAAATTTTTGGACGGCCCCGTCCATATTTTGGTTGCATTTCTCGTCGATATGCGACGACCTTTGTAATCTGTAATTGCAGAAGGTTTGTGGACTGAGGACGCCATCTAGATTTACAGATGAATTGTGAACGATAATAGTTTATCAATGCTCAATTGTGGATTGCCTCTGTCCATCCCTAAACCGCCCCAAATACCATTGGGGATTGATTAGGGACGAATATTTTTATCCCGAAACAATGATTTTTAGTAGTGAATATTTTTTAGGCATTGAAGTATCTCATTTTTCTCAAGGGTTTTACTTGTCTCAACGTAAGTATGCTTCGAATATTATCTCTGAATGTGGGTTGCTGGAATCAAATCCTGCTGAGACATCGATGGAACAGAACCATGAGTTTCTAAAATCCGTGAATCTGATTTGCAATAATCCTAAAAAATGTTGTCATTTGATAGGGCGCTTTCTATATTTGACTCATACCTGACCTGAACTATATTTTTTAGTCCATATTCTTATCTTAATTCATGCCATTATCCTCGAGAAGACCATTGGTTGGTTGTGCTACGCGCTTTACGTTATTTAAAAAGATCTCTAGGATAAGGTATAAGGCTTCATTTAGATTCTGAGATTTCCTTTAGATCATGAGCTTTACTTACGTGCGAGTTCAAACGGTTGAAAACTCTTCTCAAATGCTTCGGTGTTACTCATGACTGACTGATGAACATGCTTTGTGACAACCAAACAGTACTTCAAATTGTCTCGACCTTACCAAGTACATTGGGATTGATAGTCACTTTATCTACGATGAGATATAACTTATTAGCATAACTCATGTACGTTCATCTTATCAACTTGCATACATCTTCACCAAAGAATTAGATTGTCAACCATTTTCCTACATACGATCTAAGTGGGTATTCATAACATATCTAATTCATAACCTTCACGCTCCAATTTGAGGAGCGTAATATAGAATATTACATAATTTTTAGAATTTATATTTGACTTAGTAGTTTTCTAAGTTGTACTTGGATAGTTTTTTAAGTTGTAATATAAAATACTTTGGTTAAGTACTCTCTATATATGTTGTAGTTAGTTTATTTGTAGTTAAGTAATCCATATATATATGATAGACAATGCTAATGAAAAGAACAACTATATTTGATAAATATTTTCAAAAGTGATAAAATACTTTGGTTTTGCTATAAAACCCATATACTATTAAATTAGAAAATAATATATATACTAAAATTATTGTCTAATACAAGTGTTAACTTTCAGATTACTTTACGTCAACATACATATAAATATATTAACGAGAGGATATTACTGTATAATTTGAATAATTAGAGCGGTATTTTGTAAAAAAAATGTAGACATTATCTCTTTTATTACATTTGGTTAAAGATTGTAAATACGGAAATGATTGGAGTAAAAGGACGAACGAACGAGGACAAAGCTAGACATACAAATGAAGTAGACGAGGATAAGATAATTGGGAAGACATTGATGTTAACATCCACATTATCTCTCGGCCTCTTTTCATAATTGTCCACTTTCATTTCTTCTTTTTACAAACCAAAACATCTTTTAAAATATTTAGATGGCATATAAATGGATTTGACGGTATATGTGAACAGGTAAAAAATATATTATAAATATAATAATATTTTAATTGTGATTTATAATTGTTAATAATGAAAATACTATTAAAATATTAACTCATTAAAAAAAATTCAAAATTTTATAAATTATTTTAAAACAACTACACATGTGTATAGAAATGAATATTTAAACCATCTAAACTTTCTAACATCTAACCAATATCTAAAAATTTGTAACTTTTAAATGATGATATAGATCATTCTTTATAATAGTGAGACAGAGACTTAATTTTTAATTCAATTTATTTATTTTTTAAACGATAGTAGTTATAAGAAATACGAATCAGTAACTCTCAGTGGTTCTGCCAATGAATGCGAAAGGTGAATGGCCAGGACCAGATGCCATTGAGTGATCAAATTTAGCACTAATAGATGTAAATGCCAAGATTGAATTGTAAGCTCGAGTATTTGAACGGAATGGAGGGGAACTACTATAAATCTCTTTAAGATAATCAGGTGGAGATGGGATCGCGGGTAATTTTATATGCCCTTTCATGCAATATAAGTTTAATACCAAATATGTTGTATTTTGTATTTTTTTCCTCGCCCAAACTAAAGCACCACAATGTTGTCATTGTATTGTATCCTCTTCGGTGTGAGATTGTGTGTTTGGGATGCCTAATTATTTTCGTTAAAAGCTCAACATGTTTGTTAAATAAAAAAAATTTCTTTAAGGAAAGTTTGATTAAGACATATGTGGAAAATAATTTAAGCTAACATTTGGGTTGGGATGCAGAAGCTCTTGTAGTAGTTGTTGAACTTATAGCGGTTATACAATCTATCATTTCATCGTATCAATGAAAGGATAATATTTAACATGTTCAAAGCATGTCGTGTAGCATTTTCAAAAAAAGAACCATTGAATTTGATAATTTGTTTGGTTTCAAAATGAATTCACTTTTTATGCTTGACGTTTTATTGGAGTAATTATAGATTAAAAACATACCTTGACCACTTTTATCTTTCTCTTTTCCAACATAATGACTCTACGAAGGTGGTGTACAATTTCACAGTCGGCTAGTTATGTAAAAGTAAAAGTAAGAAAAATTTATTGTTTGATATTCAATTTTTTCTAACTATTATGAACTATTACTATCAAATAATATCATAACATAAATAATAAAATAATCATTTAAATTATTTTGTATAATAGATGTATTGAACAACTTAAAAAAAGGCGAATGTTTTTATGAAACATTTATATAATAAATTGTAAAATTGAAGAACGAATTGTGTATATTGAACGACATACATTTTCACTTTATTTTATACGTTTTTACGGGTGGGCTTTGAAATGGTGTCAGTGATAATCTTTGTGTTAGCCAACCATGTGTTTCAACTACAAATTTTTAAAAATAACAACTATTAAGACCTATAGAAATTTAATTCAAAGCTTCTTTCATATGTTAAAAACATATTTTAAAAACGGATTCATCAGTTAAGGTGCTTAGATTTATTAAAACACCTTTTCGATGATATCGAAACCTTACTACCCGGCTTTCTCATCACGACAAAAATCTGTAATATATTTAAATATGTTAAAATCTTAAAATAAATAAACAATAAATAAATAAGAACAAAATTTGAGAACAATGGAAAAACATCCCCAACATAAGCCTTCAGCACCACATTTACCTATCCATACTCACTAGTTCTTCATAAATATGCCGAAAGGTCGTAAACACGTTCGAACAAATGATCGACGAACATTCACTCATAACTTTTCGCCTTAAAAACTTAGGAATGAATCAAATTCACAAACAGAACAACACAACCGCATCTGTCGTGATGCATAGAAGAAGACGGAGGCCGAGGATGTTACCTGTAACTGGAGAAACACAAGCTGACTGACCGACGACGGAGAGGTTAGTTGCCTAGTAACTCGATATGTGGGCATGTTGAATCACGAATAGCTGGATTCACTGAGTTTTTTGGGACGAGAATTGCTGGAGATTGTGTGAGTTGTGGAGCTGGTCGATGGGATACGGTATACAGTTCATATATGATTTCATATATTCTTAGACTTGAATCGTTGTAGATGTTTGGATTGCCTGATAGTTTGGAAACGATGATGATTCAAAATAAGAATGTCTATGTTTGAAAGCAAGTTTTATAATTAATTACAATGAGTTTAAGGGTGAAGAACTATCCACAATGATTCTGTATAAAAAAATTTAGATCAGAGAGGTCGACACTTTTTTGGTTTCAATTCATTTCAAGGCATGACTTCTTCCACAAATGAGTAGGTTGGACCCTTATGCTTTTAACTGGGACATAAATAGTGATTATAGAATAATATTTTCTTGGGAAGAGTGGAAAACATGAGATTTTAATGGAAAAAGTTGGTATTTAGCAGGATTAACGGCTGGAAGTTTTATTGTACCAGTTAAATTAGAGCAATCCGAATGTTTTGTCATAGTTTAATAATTTGAATGTGATTTGCATCACGTGTCTTACGTTGCATTGGTTTGTGTGTTTAGACTTGGTCGGTTGTTGGTGATTTCAAAATGTGGCATGACCCTGAAAAGTTGTGCAGCTAGATGAATATAAATAGGTTAACTAATACCTAAAGGACCAACAAGACACGCCTGAAAAAAAAAACAAGCATACCAAAACATAACTACTTTGTGAGTTTAATATCAACGACAATGAAATAAATGTGTTCACAGTTTTATGATTAATGGAATGTGTCCAAAGTGTAAAACGCCAGTGTGGCTAAGTAGTTGTACGTACGAAGCACGAAATAGGTTACTCAAGTTGTGCCATTACATCCATTTATCAGTGTCTTTGCGAAACAATGTCATCTATGGCTTAGTATGTACCCATTAATAATGAAGTGGTATTCAAGGATATTTCAGCCAAAAAATATTTGTATTGATGTATCACAAAGAAAATAATGTAGATTGAATAAATTTAAATCCAATGATTTTGGTACATCCGTTTGTGGTTTTAACTGGTCTTTTCCTTTGTTTAAGCCTTTCATCATCATTTCAGCTTCGACTAATTTGGAATTAAGAAGGTTCCTTTGTAATTATTATGAAACATGCTATATATAATTCACTAAGTAAACAAAAAAATTCTTCTCAATGTACAACCAACCTAATTAAAATATTGTAAGAAGAATATGTATAGTTGTTATTTAAAAAGCGGAACATGTATGACTTTTGCACAACCACTTGTTATTTAATTTTAACCTTTGATGGTATGAATGTGATTTGCAGCATGTTAGTAGACTCTTCAGTTAACTTTGAAGGATTTTGTTAAAGAATAAAAAGCTTGGAAATACAAGCACTGTCTTATTGAAAACACTTGTACCGACAAAGTCGAATCTGAGCTATTCAATCGAGAAAATCAAATTTGAAGTTCCTGATTTAACACTTATTGGCATTTATGAATTAGGAAACAAAATATTTTCTCGAACTTATACTGAAGATAAGAAAGGGCAAGAGCTTTGTTGGTCTCACTTGTTAGTAGGCGTTGTTATTGGTTTGTGCAACATATGATCACTTCTTGTATCAATATGCCTTCCTAACAAAAATTCGCTACAGTTATATCTATAAGCCAAAGAGAAGCATGGAGCATGTGTGCACTTCAAAGGTTCGATATAAGATAACACACCAATCGAGAAAGATTTTCAGTGCGTGAGGATTAAAGGAGAAGCAGAGTCAGTTCTTTGAGATAGGAATCTATGAATGCATGTATGAAGTTCAAGCATTCTTCTCAAGAAAAAGATTAGGAGAGGACAAAGTGATATGATGTGTGGAAAAAGTGATAAGACATCCATGTTATTATGGATTATTGACGTGTGGAAACGCGAGTTATAATTAACCTAGTCCACTTCACCGCAAGTATACGGATCTTGTAGTACCAGGGTCGATCTCTAGGGACTAATTGCAGCTAAACTAAGAATGAAACTAAACTAAGACGAAAGATGATAGAGTGGGATATGGTCCTAATAAACCTAAAACTATCCTAATGGTGACAACGAAACTAGGGTAAGGATGAGACTAGATATGGTGAATACTACGGGTGTACGGGATACCGGGAATTGCATAGATGAACGACCAAGGATCATAGATCTATAACCTACTCTGGACAACGGGAAATTCATGCTCTACGGTGAGGAGTGATTCTTCCGAGCCTAAACCTCCTAACCATGGATACATGCAACACTACCTTCCAGCAGCGATTAACACATACCATGGCAGCGTTATAACCGCAATCACTATCCCTAAGATGACTAACCGACCGGTCGGATTCTCATTAGTCAAAGCTTAATCTACAACTTAGCGGACCGGATTCGTTCCTTAACCTTCCAGCAAGGTTCGAGATCCTATGTTGTTGAGCGGTCAGCACTAACGTATGATTGATATTGCTAAGCGTAGAACCGTAAATCAAGAGTAAAAATCATAAAACTAAGCATTAATGTAAAACATCGTTCATATATACAAATCCGATATCTCTACCCGCAGTAGGGACTCTACTCACTCATGGAAGAAACGAAAACAGAAGATAACAGAATTGTATACATGATAAACCCTAAGGAATTCGATGCCTCGACCTTCCCTATTGTGTTAGCGGTGTACGGATTGGTGCTTCTCTTCTTCTCCGATGCTTCCTGAGCCTTCCCAGATGTTTTTCCAGTCCTTTCTTGCCCTGTTCGTCGCCCCCTTTGCCCTAGATCTGATCAGTTCTTTTTATCCGCTCGTTTGAAATTGAGATCTAGGTTGTTGCGGATTACGCGGCCCGCTCGGGCACAGGTGTTGCCCGGTCGGGTATAGACTGCCCGACCGTGTTGATTCATGGAGCCCGATCAGGTGGATGTCACCCGATCGCGTGACTAAGCGGGCCCGAGTCGCGTGTTCTCTCGGGGTAGATTGGATGACTAATAGCCCAAGCGGGTATTCATTATGCGCCCGATCGGGTGGTGATCACCCGATCCTCTTTGCTCATGTGCCCGGGTCGTGTCGAATGCGTGGATAAACCCCGTAGGTTCTACCCGAGCGGGTGACGGAATAGTGCCCGGTGGAATAGTGCCCGACCGGGCACCCTTGTGTCCTTGATATTTTTCTTTTCCGCTCGTTGCTCGGGTGTTTCTTTGGGTTCTGGAGCTCTGAGTAGATATGACGTCAATTCTTGTGGTTTTGGCAGGGAATCCTTCATAATGAGCTCATTTAGGCCTTGTCGCCTACGAACCTGAAAACCAAGAAAACGGGTGTGTAAAGCTCGAAATCGTATCGGATAAGTATGACTCGATGTAAGATACATGCGAAAATGGTGTAAAAACCTATCCTAATATTGATACACTTTCAGTGTTATCAATTATCTTGATATCTTGAATGAAGATTCACAACAAAAAAATCTGCGCTTGTGTATGAGTTGCTCGACAAAGTTCATTTGGCTTTTAGTTCCATTATATTTATGTATTTCTGTGTTAAACATTAGTTTCTCTAGCAGACATAGCCTTGATAATGCATATATCCTTTTATAAATGCAGATTGTCGGTTCTTTAGGATTTTGCCCACATGCAAAAGGCATGTATAGAGGTTTTGAATTCCTATATATTTAATGAGCGAGTCGTGGTTGCTCCCTCACATGTTCAACCAATTGATCTTACTGTCATCTTCATATCATCCAATGTTATCATCAATGGTTTTGATATGCACAATCTGTCTTACTTTTTTCAACTGATGTTGTGTAGCAAGAGGCCAAAAGAATGCCTGGAATGGCTATTACTAAATCTATCGTAGCTAATGAGTGTAAGGCGAAGAGAAGAGAAGGAATTTTTATGGACATAACTGAGAAACTCTGTGTTACGTTTAGCAGCAGGGTGAGTATGAAATATTTTATTAATCAAGCATTGATAAACGATGCACAATTTGTGTTGTCGTTATCTTCTTCACATTGTAATTATGCACTACATTTGGATTAAGAGTCGCTTATTGAGGTTCTTCTCTCTCTCGCTCTTCCTCTCTTTTGCATTCTTATTCAGTGGTGGATTCATTGTAACCAATTCTATGTTTTATGCCCTCCAATGACAAGCCAATTCAAAGAGCGTGTTTTCAAGGTATATATGGATTTCCATGGTTCTATTTCGTAGTTTTTTCTTTTAAATTGATAAAACCTACTTGTAATAACATGTAGGTAATATAGGTAACTAATTTAAGGGCATTAAGATGTCAGAAATTAATATTCTCATGTGTACATATATACTTTAAGAATTGTTTACTACAGTGTGCTTAAGTCACTTATTTATCGAATGGATAATAACACATATAATGTTTCTGAAGACTCAAGGTTTGAACTGTCTACAAATAATGTCATATTGTTCGCATTCCCTTACTTTGATGTTCTTTTATGCTTATTGCAGGTCAAGCCTAACGAGAAATCATGCCTTATTGTTACAAAAGGTTACCATATTCTTCTTTTTTTACCTCATTTCTAGAATTTAATCCCTTGTACGTTTTTAAAGTTTGTGGTTAAGGATATGATTTCTTGAGGTTATTCTCTGGAAAAATGAAAGAATTATTGATTTTGATATTATAGATTCAAATGGTTATGACTTCTTATGAATTGTGAGAGTAGAAAGATGTGTTGTTGTACCCTGAGGTATAAGTTCACCACTGATAATGCCAAACACTTGATGTGTGGGATCAGAGGTTTTAATTTTTCCAAGACCACTCTACCGCAAGTATACGGTTCGTGTAGTACAAGGGTCGAACTCTGGGGACTGAGTGCAGCGTTAGAACTAAGAATTCACGAGAAGAAGATCGATCAATATAAGATTATGAGACGGGAAAGTAAAGATAATAAAGGATAACAAAGTTAGACTTAACAAGATAGAGTACCATGGGCTTCGGGAATATCGGAACATGCAATGGATGTTTCCAAGGATCTTGAAGTCGGTTTGTATCAATCGATGGGGAACTAATATCTAATCCTCTACCTAGGAAATCAACGTCACTCATCTCTCGATGTAGCGCGGAACGTCTAGATGCATGAAGAACAGTAGGGAACTCTACCCCTAATGCTCGAAATGACTTGGCGTAAGCCTAAATCCTCTATCTAGGAAATCAACGTCGCTCATATCCCTATGTAGTGCGGAACTTCTAGATGCATGAAGAGCAATGGGAATTCTACCTCGATAATTACCGTTTCTAAATAGATTAACCGATTGGCCAAATTCTCGTTAACCTATTTCATTCGAAAGTTCATTCACGAGACTTAAATCTGACTCTCCCAAGCCTAGACGAATCTCTAATCTCCTTCAAACATGCTAAATATCAGTAGAATAGATCTAGTATTTTCCTAACTTGAAATTAACAACGTATGAAGGCATTACGCATGAATCGAACCATTCAATTGAACAAAACCGAAATCAAGCATTAATAACTTAAACGATCCAATACAATGGCATCCCTAACCCATGGCAACGAGAACTACTCAGAATACATAGACAAGCAAACAAAAACGAAGTAAGTGTTCGACTCCCCTATCATCCCGAGCGTAACCTCCGACGAATCCTTCGGTTCCCCGAAGTCTCCTTCTTCGGCCGTGCTCTCTCTCTTCTCCTTTGCCTGATTCGTGCCCCTTGTTCTCTTGCCTTTTCCAGTCTCATCTTGGCTTTCCCCATCTGTTCCTTTTAAGTGCAGGCCGTTCAAAATTCAAGGAAAGTTGTTGAGAAAAAGGTGGACCCGCTCGGGCACAACCTCCACCCGCTGGTCTGCCCGAGCGTGCATCCTATGAGCCCGGGTCGGGTTAACTCTCGGCGAATTTCTGGTTCAAATTGCAGCCCGATCGGGTGCACATACACAGCCCGAGCGGGCACACTTCTCAGCCCGAGCGTGCACACTTCAATTGTTGTTTCCGCTCCTTTCGCTCGGTGCTTGAGTGTTTCAATTGGATCCATGGCCTTGCACATGAGGTATCTTGTTATTCAATCATGTATTCGGGGTGGAATTGCCGTAATCATTCGTGTTTTCCTTCATATCTTCATTTCCTACACGAAACACAAAATGGTAGATGAAATCCTCGAATATGCTCAATAACTCGGTAAAGTCTAAGAAATCTAATAAAAACTAAACCTAAGAATCATAAAAATACTACGACGGATTACGTGTTATCAGATTACAAACCCAACAACCTGTTAGTTTGTCTAAAATGCATGTAAAAAGTTGGAGATGTTGTCAAAATAATATCTGGATGCAATAAAGGTAAAATCTTGGTGATCGAATATGATGACACAAAAATTTTGGCAGCAATAAGTGAAACTTTTGGTTGTAAGAAGTTGTTCTACTTCCTTAAGCATATTTTGTAAATAAAATCTCATGAAACCAATCTCATAGTGATATTCATATCTCAAAAGATAAAAAATCTCACTTTTCTTTTTGCTATGGAGTTTTTAGAACTCTATCAATGGATATGTCTATGAAAGCAATCTTATTCGTCATGGAGATTATGTTTTTTCATTTTTCTGTTACAAGTATTTTGCCAAGAAGTAGAAGTTGTAGTCAGGTCTTCAAACCACAGGTCCTTTAATATTCATTTTTGGAAAAAGTTTGATATATTCAAGTCTTTATCCAATTCTAGGTACTTGTTTGGTAACTATATGCAAGGAATTGTAGTGCAGGAATTCCAATAGCTAAAAACAGGTATGTCACATTCTCTTGCTATGCCTTTTGACGGTATGAGGGTATGTTTGTTATGAAAATAAGAAACATGAAATCAAGATGTTAAAGTAGTAGATTAACTTTACCGAAACCATATTGAAAATGTTCTAGAAATGTAAATATAAATTTGAAATCGTAGGAGCTAAATGAAACGAATCTTCTTTCCACGATTTGGTTTCTTCTCCTTCATTGTTGCAAGCACGACTTTGTCATAAATTTTGTCTACAAGATTGAGGGTAGGCTGGACAAATTCGGCCTTTTCTTCAACTCCAGAAGAGCTATTAGGTAGAAGCTATGTTAATTAACTCTAACGAACAATTATGTGTTTTCTTTTTGTTTTTAGCTTTAAACCCAAACATACCAAAACAAAAAAACGTTACATACCTCAGGAGCATCTTGATTTTTTTCTATTAATGTTACCGTTTCTGTCATATGTGATATGGTGAAAGATTGATGGCTTGATGGGAAATTATAGGAAGTTACCTTGAGTTGAAACCTATACCTTCTACCTATCATGTCCTTCAAGAAATTTAGAACCTCATTCACATTGCCATCAGTATGAATAAAGGCAAACAAAACCAGATTATTTGTAAATTATTTCCATTCATTTAAGTATTAAGATGACCATACTTGTGATTGAATGGTATCCACCACTTGGATGTTTTTAAGTTTGGAAATCGCTTGATCAAACACTACAAACCTTGGAACTTCACCACCATCTTCAATAGACAATTTCAGTCTATACTTAAAACAACACATACCCAATACGAAATTTGGGTCAAAATAAAATATGAGATAATTTTAGGAGATGTTAAATTGGTTGAAAACACAAATTCAAACCTTATAATACGGCAGTGTTAATATCAACACAAAATGTGTGCTGGAGTGATTCATAGGTTCGTTTTAATTTTTAGAGCATTTGGCACATGCGACATAGGACCAACCATTGTCATTCAAGATATCAGCCACTTTCAAACGAGATCAGTTTCTTGCAATTGAATAGATTAAACATCAACTCATGAACACCTCATTAATATAACTTATTAACTTTAAACATGCATGAGTTACAACCTTATGATCGGAAGTGGTGATATATTTGTAGAGTTCCAAGATTGACACCATTTTCATTTTAATGACTTGGTTATCTGTGTTATTGTTTTTTATACCATCCTCTATGTGTTTCTTAATGTTGTGTGGGGAAATATTTGAGATATAAAATTTAGGTAAGGAATAGATTTACATTAACAGATTTACATAAGAAATATATTTACATTTACAGTGAAACAAAAAAAGAGATTTACCTCTCTACATAAGTCGTAACAACTGAAGCTTCACCGTCAAAATATAAACGGCTTGCTGAAGTGGTATTTAGATGAAGATTACCTATTCAAACAAAGCATTTGTAAAATGCACGGGACACCATTCTAACTTACAAGTAGATTAAACGGACACAAAACATAAATATACTAAATAGGAAGATAACGTACCAGCCACGAACTTGGGATTAACACTTGTAACCTAAATCACCGAAGGATGTGTTTGAAATTCTTCCAATTTTGCACGTAACTCATCTGCCTTTTATGTGATATTGATATCCATTCCTCTATTGTTATTTTGAAACATAGAAAGTTGGTTATAGGAATAACAAAATGTATAAATTCAATTTGATGGATTACTAACCCAGACATTTGTAGGCACAACATAATACGGGGGATTGCCGATATGTTTTCATTGCTGGAATCATTAATAGCAGATACACAATCCATAAAATCTGTAAAACGACAAAAGATATGGTGACTAATCTATGTAGAAAAACTTAAAAGAGAGTTTTTTTTTGCTTATATAACTAAAAACATGGAAGAGAGATGTTTTTGTTTGCTAAATTAGTATGCTCATCATATATGGACAGCCGGAAAACCTCGTGAGGAATTTTAACAGCTTCCTCGGCAACCTCGGTCATTTTCGTTAAGACAGTAAAGCGAATAGAAACGTGGAAATGAGTTAGTATATAGTTCGTCTTACTACAGACAACATCAATTCCTTTAAACAGTAAAACACTTCTTTCTTTGAGGAATGATGCATAGCGGCTGTAAATATTGGAAGTTATCGTCCCTTGTAGCAAAGTAGCCTACAACAAAAATTAGAAACAAATAAAGGTGTGATAGAATAGAAGCTTTATGCAGAATATACAAACATATCTCTAAAAAAAGGAAAATAACCTTTTCATCTATGAGAAGACATTATACCACATATTTTTTCTGTCTTTTTAAGATTTTTTGCTTGCCAAACGCAAAATACCCTACCACTTATTTGTTGCATACTGCGACCGTCAATTAGTTTTTCAAACCTAAGGTTTGGGGTAATTTTGTGTTTGTCGCTGCAAACAATGAGGCTATAGTGATAAGGAAAAACAAAGATTGTCAACGTCTAGTTTGTATTGCAGCAAAGAGTGCATTGTGCATGAAAATATGAGAAGGGTTTTATAGGGGAGAAGAGTGTAACAATGTGTTGTTTCATTTTCTCTAAATTCATGACTCATAGTAATGGGTTAGTGGGGTTGTTATAGCATATTAATTCTACATAATATATTTAAACAAAAATATAAATTAAATAGTGTGTTTGGGGGGGGGGGGGGGGTTGAGGAATATGAGATTGTAGTGGGGTGTGTGGGGGGGGGGGGGGTGGTGAGGAATATGAGATGTAAATGAAAATAATTGGGAATAAAGACTATTTTCTGAAGTTAATATCATTAGTATGTAATCTTCATCATGTTGATAACTTTTCATTGGCTTCAATGGTTGTCCAGATTATGTAATTTATTGCTGGAATTTGATGTTCCAGAATCATCATTTTGAGCTGAATGGGAAAGATGAGGTTTAAAGTGAATGTGTTTGAAATGAAGGGTATTAAGCAATGTTAATAGAATGTATTAATTGGAATAGAATGAATGAACAACTAAAAGATCTTGGACTATTCCATCTTATGTAGATTTATTGAAACTTGTCTCCTGGTTAAATCCTAATATTCAGTCATCTATTTGAAGATTAAGACAGATAATAATCTTCTTTTAATGTCCATTCTGAATCAGCACATGTCAAATTTAGTGTAACACCTTTTAAAGTTAAGTATTCATATAAGTTTGCGTATCGTTAGGCTATTTAATGCAAGATGATATTATCTAATTCTTCAACGTGTTGATAATCTATAGCATGTGGTCCAATGTTATTCATTACTCACACAATGATCAGAGAGTAAGTCTGAGACAAAACCCTTATTGAATGTTCTCATATATAGATGGTATTGAACATAATCTCATGTTCCCATATGATCGATCACTTGCAGATAAAAGATGGTGATCTTGTTTTGTTGGACACGAGTGACGAGTTGTGAGTTGCATGGGTATGTTAGCGATCTTACTCGTACATGGCCACCTTGTGGTAAATTCAATTCTCTATAGGTAGGTACTTATACTTTATTGATGTTCTACTTTTCCTCTCTAGATGAAACTCTATGGATTTTGGTTATGATTGATGCCATTAATTTTGTTCATTTAGTATAATTACACATCAAACCAATATCAATTTTATTGTTCCTATTTTTGCTTATGTAATTTGTTTTCCTTATTATAGACCAGACTCCTTGAGATTTGTTGTTGTTCTAGGAGGAGCTATATGATCTTGTACTTGATAAAGAGTGCATAAAGCTATGCAAGCCTGGTACCACCATCTGCAAACTCTACTTATATTTGGTAATGTATATGACTTTAAAATACTATGGTTCTGTTTATAGCGTATTTGATTCAGTTTCATATATCATTCTTCACTAATTACTTATAAATTGGTGTGCCTCAATGATACAAAGTTAAGTAAAGCTTTGGTTTTTGTCAAAAGAAGAGATCTTTGATTTACCGTTTAACATTAAACTCAATCTTAGTAATCTTGTCAATCAATCTTCAAGTCTTTTGAAGTACTTCTACATATATGCATCTGTTTTTATATAATGCTTAGATTTGTTGTTTCAAATATCATTGTCACATAAGCTCTTTTTTCTTTATGGAGAAATTTTTATGATTTATATTTATGTCGATTCCAACAGAATGTAGCTTCATATTGATAGATTATGTAGATTTGATGATGTAACAGATTAGATTTTTGTATAGTTTCCATAGATTCGATGTGAGAAAAAGAAATTTTGAATGTCACTATAAGAAATGATATAGATCTTATCCTCGGTTACGATTTCATAACTTCATGAAGTTATGTGATTCTACTAGATATTGCTGGAAACTGTTCCAAATTAACGTGTGGGGCGAATGATAACATCTAAATTTTTAAACTATTTTCATATACTTTCATAGTTAGTTTTATCATTTATTTGGAATTTACCGAGCATTAAGTACAATTTAGTCTTCTTCTAACGTTTTCTCGTATTTTGCATGAAATGAGATATCGGGTTACAAACACGAGTAAATATCGGGAAATGTTGACACAACCACTTCAAGCTCAAATTTACACACTCAACACCCAGACCCCCTTCAGTCACAAGAAATAGAAACACACGGTTGGCACACAAAAATGGAAACAATGGCTGTCATTCACAAAAATGGAAACAACCGCTGCACATAAATAGAAACAGGGCTTGAACAAAATGGAAAATTCCGGTTGCTGGAACAACAATTGGAAGACCACGATTGTAACATGAAAAGGGAATTTGACTTACACAAAAGGAAGCAAGACGTTGGAATACAAAATGTAAACTGCCAACCGTTGCAAACAAAATGGAAACCAAGCTGCTGGAGCAACAAAATGGAAATCGGTTGGAGCAACAAAATGAAAATCAGCTGGAGCAAGAAAAAGGAAACCAAAGGCTGCATACCTGAAGAGAAGAAAGGAAACATCCACTACACAAAAAGAAAAGGAAACAACCGATGAACAAGAAGAAAGGAAACCGAAGAAAACGAAAACCTAGACAAAGGAAACGAGTAAAGAAGAAGAAAACAACACGAAAAGGAAAGGGGGAGAGCTTAGATTCGGCCAAGAGGAGTTTGGATAGAGAGAGAGAGGCTTGAGAAGGACGATTTGGAGCTGAAGAAGAGAAGGGAAGATATGTTTTCGTTTTGTTTTATTTTTATAGGGAGTAGTTCGATAGCTACGGGTTAGAGTTTTATCGATATATAATGAAGGCTTATGCTTAATGCTTGGTTATAGTATTTGATCATTTTCAGATTGATTGGTTGTTCTTAATGCTCTTTTTTTCTTGCACGTCACTTGAATGAATGATCATCAAAATCTGATGGCATTGGGAGATGGATTAGATTTTGGAACCTAGCCATGATTTGAGGTCTTAATCGATTTAGAACCTTGGCCGATCGATCGATTAAACTCAGGAATTAGGATAACGGTCTTAATGTGTCTAGTAGATGAGATTACGCAATTGGAAGATTGGTAATACGCATGCTAGATAGTGGATTTAGGCATCGGGAGAGTCATTCTCTAATAAAGAGCTTGAATTCCCTAAACTCGTGATAATATCTATAACCATGATCTTCAATAGCACTTTGTTGCATCCTTGTATTGAATTTGTTTGGATTTTAATGCTTGATGTCAGATTTGTTCTCTCAATTGGTTTGATGGGTTGTTCTTAATGCTTTCATCCTTGTTGATCACTTGTTTCAATGAATTCAGAGGCTTATCTAGGCTGGGAGGTCAGATTTAAGTCATGGAAATAACCTTAGAATGAATTAGGTTAATGAGAACCTTGTACGGTCGGTTAATCTATTTTAGGAACCATGAGAATTGAGGTATAATTCCCTATTAAGGTTGAGTTCCCCATTACATGTCTCGTCAATTCTCGAAATCTGTGGTGCTTTATCTTATTGAGTTTATCTCGTTAGTTAGTTTAGTCTTTACTTTGCATTACAATCACTTGATTTTTATCCGTCCTATTCCATTAGTTTAATAACTTTATTGTTGCATCGGTTCTCTAGTTTTCGATCCCGGTACGACACGATCTGTATTCTTGCGGAAACGTTAGTCTAGGTATTTATTACTTGAGATAACCACATCAATTTTTTGGCGCTGTTTCCGGGGAACCGATTACGGTATTAGAGTTAGGATACTTTTGAATTAGGATATAGTCCTTTTCGGAGTCTTTAGTTGTTTTTTCGTATTTTTTTTTTCTTCTTTTCTTTTTCAGTCAACTTTTTACCTCTCGAAGCTTAACTGTTTCTTGTGTTTTTATTGCGTGAGAGCGAAGAAGATTAAACGATGGAACGCGTCAACCCAAACGCCTAGACAAAGACTTTTAGAGCAATAAATTTAATATTTCACCAATATATTAACATTTGGTATAAAAAAGTTTGTTTTCTATTTAAAAATATATAGAAAATGCTTATATTAAAGACATTATTAGAATTTATAGATATATTTTTACTATTGAATATAAATAGTCTTTGTCGTATTAAGTTATACACACAATAATTTAAACAATAATATTTATTCATTTTCTTTAAAATATTCTTTTTCTTCTTCAGTCTTCCTCTCCAAGATTTATCTTCGAAATTCTTATTCAATCGCAACTCTGATCCATGATTTTTGGTTGTTAGATAAACACTTGTGAGTTCCAAAAAGATTTTAGAGATTTCCGTCAATGGCTTCATCTTCCTCGATCGTTCTTTTCTCTTTTGGAAACATATTAAATCTTCAAGAATGGGTCCAGTGATGGTTGGTCATTGCCCTTATGTTGTAACCATAATCATTGCGCGACAGAATAGGGGTGAGATCTCCCAATACCTATTCAAATAATATGTATTATATGTCAAGTAGGATTACAACTTTGAGCAACATCTTTTGATCGAATCTATTCCAAACCTTCAAGTGTTTAAGTTGAGATAAAGTTTCAAGTCCAAGGAGTATGTGGCAAAACATTTGCATGGATGCTTTACTATTAGTATCTCACTGATAGGTTGGCGATTCCATTAGAAAATATGCGTGGCAGCAAGAGATCGACGAGGAAGAAGAAAGAGCACGCGATGGATTTGGAAGAAGCTTAACTGGCAGAAGATTCGTGAGGATGAAGATGCAGGAACACGAAGGAAGATTCGGTGGTAGAGAAAAGATTTGGTTTGTTACGTTTGTTTTTCGTTAGTCGTACTATTTTGAGTATTCCTAAAAACCCCATGTGTGGGCTATATATTGGAATTTGTTCGATCAGAGACTGGTGATCTCAAATCCACCAACGCATAAAAATTCCTTACGATATGATATTTTGTAATTTTATCACTTGGTATCAAATCCGGTAAACTCAGCTATGACAAGGAGGAGCACGCATCTGGAAGCAGGAGGCGGAACCCAACTCTGCCAAAAATATGGAAGCTCAAATGGCGAAACTCAGAAGAAACATGACGGTGATTATGGGTTCGTGGGGTGAAGTCATGAAGATGACCGCAGAATAGAGTGAGAGAAGACAAAATCCCGCAGGGAAGGGTATTTTGATGATGAAAGAAGGACAAGATAGTGGGGTAACCACACAAACCACTTAGAGAACAGAATCTAACTTGACTTAGTACCAGGTGGGAGGCAGCCAAAGGAAGCTAGATCTTCTTGTGTTCACAGGAACAAACCCAGACGATTGGGTCTTCAGAGCTGAGAAGTATTTTGCAGTAAATCAAGTTCTAGAATGGGAGAAATTAGATTAAGCATTGGGTAGCATGGAAGAGAAGGCATTGATGTGGTCTAGATGGATCCATGATCGTATCGTGCTAAGGGGTTGGAACGATTTCAAGACAAGACTCTACACGAGATAATGCAAAGGTTTCGGGGCTCTATACTACGATAGATGATGCGACTCAGATAGGAAGGGACGGTGGAAGAGTATCAATTGAAGTTTGAAGAGATAGTTGTTGAAGATCCCCACTTAACTGAAGACTTTTTAGAGGATGCATTCATGAACGGTCTTAAACAAACTATCCAGAACCATGTCAGTAGATACAAAATAGTGGGGTTAGATGAGATTACAGAGTTGGCACTGATGATCGAGGAACAAGACTAGCTGGAAATGAAAGGAATATGTCAACCATATCGGCCACCATACACAACGTCTTTTACACAACAGGGTCATACCACCTCAGTAAACCTCAATCGCACACCTGAGGTACGGAAAACATACCCTCTTTACTAGAAGGTATCTACAACAGAGATTCAGGAACACATAAACAAAGGAATCTATTTTAGTGTGGAGTTAAATATAAACCATGGCACCAGTGCAAATATCGTGAGTTCTATGTCCTGGCAGTCGAAGATGGGAACAAGAGATTGAAGAGAAAAAGGAAGAAGGTAAAATAGAGGAGATACAGGAGGAGGAAAACAAGAAGTTGGTTGAGATTTCGTTACATTCGATAGTGGGGTTGACGACAAACAAAACCTTGAGGATGAAAGGAGAAATTATGGGAAAAGAAGTTATAGTGCTCATAGATTCTGGGGCCACAAACAACTTTATCTCAAAAAAAATTGTAATTGAACAGGGGTTGGAAGTAACACAGACGTGTGGTTTTGGAGTGTCGATTAGAAATGGAGAAGTGATATCGGGATCGGGCAAATGCAAAGGAATTAAAATACTGACTTATGGGTTGCAGATTGTCGAAGAATTCTTGTTGTTTGATCTCGAAAGTACTAATGTGGTCTTAGGATATAATTGGTTGGCAACCTTTAGGGAGACTCAGATAAATTATAAGTGGAAGGGACATAAATGTAATTTAGGTTGATTAGGGTTTTCATATCTCTTGTATATTGCTATATAACTGATGTAATTATTCATTCAAGGAAATATACGAAAACCATTCCACATGGTATCAGAGCTGAGTGTCTAACGACAATTCGTTTCTCGGACGGCCTCCACCCTTTCCTCGCATCCATGTTCAACCACACTTCCCCACCCCACGTTCGCGGCCTGTTGTTATAGCATCGTGGTCGACTCCCTCCTGTCATCGGCTAAACCCTAAATCTAAACCTAGATCCAAAATCCATGATCAGCTGTTGCCAACGTCCAAATTTCAGCCGTCCCCGATCGGGCACTAACTACCCGATCATCCCACGTTTTGCCCTACCCGACCGGGCACTCATATATTACCCGATCGGGCACCTTCCTACCGCTCCAAAATTCTCACGCCGACAATGGCTACCTCCTCCGCTGCTGATGCAACTCCGGCGTTCAACGTCAATGATCCTCATGCAACACTCCTCACCGTCAACATGACAAACGTGACGAAGCTCACCTCCACAAACTATATGATCTGGAGTATTCAGATCCGTGCACTCCTTGAAGGTCATCGGTTGGAGTGTTTTCTCCAAACCGATTCACTTGTTCCCGATGCCACTATCGCTGTTAATGGCATCTCAACCCCGAATCCAGCGTTTGCGCCCTTCAAACAGCAAGATCGTCTCCTATTCTCGGCCATTTTAGGAGCAATTTCGCCCCCATTACAACCGATGATTGCTAGGGTTTCATCAGTGCGAGAGGCGTGGCTTTTCCTTGCTCGCACATATGGTAAGGCATCCAGGGGGCACATCCTACAACTGAAGGAACAACTCAAACGAAGCACCAAAGGAACTCAACCCATAGATGATTATATGCGCACCATCATCAACAAGGCGGATGAATTAGCGCTCCTTGGCAAACCTCTTGATGCGGAAGACTTGTTGCAATACATTCTTGATGGATTGCCGGAGGACTACAAACCAATAGTAGATGCTGTGAATGCCCGAGATAGCATCATTCCGATTGAGGAACTCCATGAGAAACTCCTCAATCACGAAGCAAAGCTACTTCAAGCCGCCCCATTGCTCTTCACGCCGCCTGTAAATGCACTTGATGTCAACACTCGTCCGGATCAATCCAATCGCAATCGACAGAATGGTCAAAACAATTGGCGTCGAAATGAGAACAGATCATCATCGGGATACCAAGGTCGCTGTCAATTGTGTGGCATCTTTGGGCATGGCGCTCGTAAGTGCCCACAGCTCGGAGCTAGAAACTCTACTCCTGCACCGTCACCACCTTGGACCTCATCACCAAGACCATGGCAGCCACGTGCCCATAACACCACTCTCACAAATTATGAACCGGAGTCATGGCTACTTGACAGCGGCGCTTCCCACCACATCACATCGGATCTCCAAAATTTGTCACTACATTCTCCGTACAAGGGAGGTGAGGAGGTGGTAATTGGTGATGGTTCCTCCTTGCCCATCACTCACATTGGTTCTCTCTCGATCCCTACCTCGCTAAATGATTCTAGTTTGCATCTTGATCAAGTTCTATGTGTACCTACGATGAACAAGAATCTGATCTCCATTCACCAATTGTGTCGGACTAATGACATTTCCGTGGAATTTTTTGATGATCATTTTCAGGTGAAGGATCTAAAAACGGGGGATC
The DNA here is from genome assembly GCA_036759665.1 of Gynandropsis gynandra. Taxonomy (NCBI): domain Eukaryota; kingdom Viridiplantae; phylum Streptophyta; class Magnoliopsida; order Brassicales; family Cleomaceae; genus Gynandropsis; species Gynandropsis gynandra. The sequence goes on from CM071862.1 coordinate 10,000,684, forward strand.
CTCTGCTTCACGGAAAGGCTAGAGATGGTGTCTATGAGTGGCCGAAACCCAAACTCACCCAACCTCCAATTGTGGCTCTTCATAGTGTCAAGACCACTTTGTCCGAGTGGCATTCACGTTTAGGTCATCCTTCGCTTTCTATTTTAAAGCATATTGTTTCTAAGAACTGTTTACCATTGTCTAAGTCGAGTTTGTCGTTGTTATGCAACTCTTGTTCCAGTAATAAAAGCCACAAATTGCCTTTTCATGAATCTTCCATCTCTACATCATTTCCACTTGAAATCATCTTCTCCGATGTTTGGACATCACCAATCATCTCGGTTGATGGTTTCAAATATTATGTCATCTTTGTTGATCACTTCACTCGATATACATGGATGTACCCTCTCAAACAAAAATCCCAAGTTCGAGAAACCTTTATCACGTTCAAAGCTCTAGTTGAAAAACAATTCCAAAGCGTCATCCGTACTATCTACACCGATAATGGTGGAGAGTACATTGCTCTTGCTTCATTCCTCCCCACAAACGGCATATCCCATCTTACCACCCCCCCTCACACGCCTGAACACAATGGTATATCGGAGCGTCGTCACCGTCATATCGTTGAAACCGGTCTTTCTCTCCTATCTCATGCGTCCTTACCTCCTTCGTTTTGGTCATATGCATTCCCAACTGCAGTTTATCTCATTAACCGCTTACCCACTCCCGTTCTTTCGTATGCCAGCCCCTTCACTCGACTTCTTGGCACTGATCCGAACTATCTTAAGCTTCGGACTTTCGGATGCCTATGTTATCCATGGCTTCGTCCATACGCCGCAAACAAACTTTCGCCCCGTTCCAAACCCTGTGTCTTCCTAGGATACTCCACCACTCAAAGTGCCTACTTGTGTCTTGACCCCATAAGTTCACGAATTTTTACGTCTCGGCATGTCGAGTTTCATGAAACTGACTTTCCATATTCCAACTACTCCCAATATTTCACCAACAACGACTCCAACCCCACTTCGCCTGCATCCTCATGGTCGTCACCAGTTTGTGTTGTTCCATCTTATCCAATGCCACTCATGACACCGTCTTCCTCCGTCACCCCTGTAACGGATCCTTCACCGGACATGCTCACATCGAGGGCGCCTGTGGACATTGTCTCTGTTGCAGCTAACTCCCATTTGGATGTTCCGGCTATTACTGGTGGTGGCAACATTCATCCAATGCAAACAAGATCTAAATCAAAATTGTTGCAGGTGTCTAGCCCGACCGAGCACCAGGTACATCGCCCGATCGTGCATCATGCCCGAACGGGTGACCCTTCCACCCGAGTCGTGCAAAGTTACGGGAATGCTTCAACAACACTTACCCGATCGGGCTCTCCAACTACACCCGATCGGGCATATTATACCCGAGCATGTGACTCTTCCACCCGAGTCGTGCAAAACCACGGGGATGCTTCAACAACAACTACCCGATCGGGCTCTCCACCTTTCCCCGATCGGGCACAATATACCCGAGCGTGTGACTCTTCCACCCGAGTCGTGCAAAGTTACGGGGACCATTCAACAATGATTACCCGATCGGGCACTTCCTCTTCACCCGATCGGGCACTT
>CM071862.1:10010692-10031190 GCA_036759665.1 Gynandropsis gynandra
TTTGTGCTATCCTTGGCTGCGTCCTTATGCCTCTCACAAACTTGATCCTAGATCCGCCCCATGTGTCTTCCTTGGCTACTCCAACACCCAAAGCGCGTATCTTTGTCTTGATATATCCAAACTTCGTGTGTTTTTCTCGCGCCATGTAGTCTTTCATGTATCCGTATTCCCCTTTGCCAACCTTTCGAAATACGTCACACATCCTACCTTACCCGTCTCCTCTCCAACGTCCCATGCTCCCTCATTCTTACCCGTTGAGCACCTCACTGTCGCACACACTCCATCTCCATCACCGCAGCCCCCACGATTAGATCCTTCCCTGATCATTGTTGAGAGCAACACGGACACGAGCAACGCTGCGGACTCTGCCTCTCCCGTGTCGTCTACGGATGTGATCCCCCCTCCTGCATTGCTGTCGGACACGGCCCGTGTTACCACTGCGGATCCGGGAACTAGAAATGTGCATCCAATGGTAACTCGCAGCAAGGTCAATCTTATTCGATCTAATCCTCCATCTGCAAATGTTTGTACAGGATCTCTTGATGACATTGAACCGGCTACAGCGACACAAGCTTTGCGTCACACCAATTGGAGACAAGCTATCGCGAGCAATGTGGTTGGTTGCAAATGGGTTTTCCGCATCAAACGAAAACCCGATGGTTCAATTGACCGCTACAAAGCTCGCTTGGTTGCCAAGGGTTTCCATCAACGTCCGGGGGTGGACTTTCACGAGACTTTCAGTCCGGTTGTCAAACCCGCAACCATTCGCACCGTTCTCAGTCTTGCGGTCTCCAACGGATGGTCCATCAATCAACTCGATGTCAACAACGCCTTTCTACAAGGCACACTCACCGAAGATGTGTACATGGAGCAACCACCCGGGTTTGTTGACAAGGATCATCCTCTTCACGTGTGCAAACTTCGGAAAGCCATCTATGGTCTCAAACAAGCCCCTCGTGCGTGGTACTCGGAATTACGGACGTTCTTGCTACACATTGGCTTCAAGGACTCTCTTGCGGATGCCTCTCTCTTTGTGATCAACACGGCAATACATAAACTCTATGTGCTAGTTTATGTTGATGATATGATCATCACAGGCTCATCTTCCTCTCACATTCAGCACTAAGTTGTTGGCGTCTCGGTTTTCCATTAAAGACCTCGGTGCCCTATAATTCTTCCTTGGAATTGAAGCTACGAGGACACCACGGGATCTCCACTTGTCACAGCGGAAGTATATTACGGATCTCCTCATTCAAACCAACATGAATGAGGCGAAGCCCGTCTCCACACCCTTGCCATCCACCTCTCGGCTCACCATCACCTCGGGTTCACCTTTGTCCGATCCCACGGAGTATCGTCAAGTCATTGGCACCCTACAATACCTTGCTCTCACGCGCCCGGATGTTAGCTACGCCGTCAACAAGTTGTCTCAATCCATGCATCAACCGACGGATGAGCATTGGCAATGTGCCAAACGTGTGCTTCGTTATCTTGCTGGATCTCGTGCCCAAGGTATCTTTCTTGCAGCTCACAATACTTTGTCTCTTCATGCCTTTAGTGATGCGGATTGGGCTGGAGACAAATATGACTTCAAGTCCACGGGGGCGTATATTGTTTATCTTGGCAAACATCCCATCTCATGGTCGTCCAAGAAACAAAATGGCCACGCTCGCTCATCAACCATTTATTGTGACAACATTGGAGCTACCTACCTAAGTGCAAATCCAGTTTTTCATTCGCGCATGAAGCATCTCGCACTTGACTACTTCTTCGTTCGTGGTCAAATAGAAGCTGGTACACTTCGCGTCTCTCATGTGCACTCCAAGGACCAGCTTGCTGATCTCCTCACCAAGCCACTTCCACGGTTTCCTTTTCATGCCTTGTGTTCCAAGATTGGAATCACATCGGGTGATTCATCTTGCGGGGGCGTATAAAGGGTATTAGAACATTATTGTACATAAGGGTATTATTGTAATTTTTTATTCCGTAATTAGGTTTAATTCTTAACCTATTGTACATATAGCCGTTTTAGGGCTATTCAAACACATTATTCAGAAAATACAATTTGAATTCAAATCACCATTCACATTCAATTGGTTTATACTATTCTATGTTTTGAGGTATTGTTAAAGATGAAATTTTATAAATTTTATCTTGAGGATATATTAGAACATATTGATGTATTTTGGCTATTTTTATAAATAGTTTTCTTGTATTTAGTTTTTCACACAATCTTATCAACATCAATGATATTCATCCATTTTCTCTCAAATCTCTTCATTTATCTTTTTCAAAATTCATACTTTTTCAAGATTTATTTTCAAAATTTATATTCAGCCTCAAAATCGTCATAAATATCATTAAAGATTAAAAAGACTTACAGACTTTGTTTGCATTTTTTAGCTTGAGACAATCATTCTTCGGTTTATTATTTTTATTTGGTTACTCGTTCATTTTTACTTATTATTTATATATAGCATACAATGATAGTTTTAACCTAATGTTCAATCTTCAAATTTGCGTACTTTTTTCTAACTTCATATGCGAATCCACATAAGGGAATAACTAAACTCTTCTTACCAAACAATTTATCTTTTGAAAATTATACACTATATTTAAATATTATATAAACATTAAAAAAATATTAGAATGTTTGGACCAATAGTCTTCTATTATACATATATGAGCCTAATACGTGAATTAAGAAAATGGAAGGCAGAAAAGTCGGGAAGAATATCATTTATAATGGATTTGACTGTCCAAAACGTAATAATAATGAAATCTAGAAAAACATTTATTCTTCTCAGCATAATTTGGCTGATTTTAAAATTGCGCAGAATTTCTTAGAACACCGACCGGCCACTGTTATAATCAATTCATAAAATCGTGGAAACAATTGTAATTGGAGTAGTATATTCAATGAATATGAGTGGACCTTGTTTTAATGATTATTGATTCAAGTCCTTATTCTATTTTTTAAATAATAAATTTATACTTATTGAAATTTATTTGATGTATGCAGTTTAGTTTATAAATTATTAATTTCGAGAATTTATCTAATAAACATTTCAGTGATAAAACTATTATACATGGATTTTTTAATTATAAAACAGTAAAAAAAGTTTATGTATAATTTCATATGCACTGAATATAACAGTGTTCGGAACCTTGATTACGTTGTTAGTTTTTTTATATTTAATGAATATATGATTTATTACGCCTTTTTATTTATCGATATTTAGTTAATGTAAATATTGTTTATAAGATAAAAATTCAAATATGGAATGAAATAAATATTTTGTAAATTCTGTTTACCTATTGAACTAATTTATCTGCAATTTCATTATTATTTTTTATATGCATATAAACAATATAAATATAAATGGTAGAGTATTTTGATTGCTGAAATTTCATATTTGAATAGGTCAAAATTTGTTAAGTCAAAGGTTAAAAACATGGAGCTTGTTGGAGAAAATCAAGGAGCTAAAAACATAGAAGTTGTTAGAGAAAAACAAAGAGCATAAAAATTGGAACAAACACATCATGAAGATCTATATAAGGAGTGCTGGTCCGATTTAACAATTGAGAGACTGCTTCATATGGTTTGAGAGTTCAACAATGTCTAAGAGAGAAGTGGAGCCGAAAATCATAAAACTAAATTAGAGTTTTTGTATACACTTTGCGAAGTGTTTTTGTTTACACAAATCATAGAGTGTTCGTCTAAAGATGTGTGGGGGAGTGGTTTGCGAGTCATTCTGTAAGGTTATTGCGAGAATAGCCTTAGGCTATCATACATGCGTGTGTGAAGCTCGGGATTTAGAATTCGGGTTCAAGGCGGGTAGAGTCTCAAGGTGTGTCTGAGTCTGTATCCAGGTGTTCCTGGTAGACCGATTGAATCGAATAGAAAATCCTTTGGAGTTTTAAAACTCCACCAAATGCGTTGGCCATCTAATCTTTGATTTTTCAATTGGTATCAGAGCTAGAAACGAAAATAATATTCGTTTTAGATCCGGTTAAAGAGTGAGATGGAAGGAACACGAGATTTATATTCGTATTGTAAGCCCGTAATACTTAACTCTTCTAATTATGGGTATTGGAAGGTTAAGATGAGAGCAAATATTTGTGGCATAGATGAAGATGCATGGGGAGCCGTGAAGTATGGTTGGAATCCTCCTATGATGACTGACGACAAAGGCAACGAGAAAGAAAAACCACTTGACCAATGGATGTCGGCCGAGAAGAGATAATTCACTTACAATGCAAAAGCATTAGCAGCAATATTCGCTTCAGTTGATATAGATAAATTAAACAAATACACGGTTGCGAATCTGCTAAAGAAGCTTGGGACACACTTGAAACAATACACGAAGGAACTCCTAGTGTGAAGAGAACAAGATTGGACATTCTTGAACATCAATTTGAGAAGATTGAAATGGGAGAAAACGAAAGCGTGAAAGAGTTTAGTGAAAGATTAAATGCCTTGGCCAATGAAGCACATGTTCTTGGTCAACCATATGAAGACAAGAAGCTTGTCAAGAAACTTTTTCGGTGTTTACCCAAGAGGTTTTCTGCGCAAAAGGTAACAATGAACATGTCACTCAATACCGACACAACAAGATTTAAGGAGATTGTGGGAATCTTGTCCGCATATGAGATGGAGTTGCAGCTGGAACAAGGATCAGTAAGTAAAAGTTCATCTAAAGGAATAGCACTAAAAGTGGAAGAAAATTTTTCAGAAGATGACGGAATTGTAGGAGACATATCCTTGTTAGCTGAAAAAATTAATAGCATTTTCAAAAGGAGACAAGGAGGATACCCCAAGATACGCAAGGCATACCTAGAGAAAGAAGGAAAATCTAAAGTTCAATGTCATGAGTGTAGGGGATACAGACATGTTAAGAATGAATGTTTGAGTGCTAAAACGCGAGAAGCAATCCTAAAAGCTTTGGAGGCAACAAAATGCTTCAATTGTCAAGGTTTTGGACACACGAGGAATGAGTGCCATGATGTGAAAAAGCCAAACAAGGCTATTCTTACTCAAGAAGATTGAACTGATTCGGAGGAAGAAAGTGAAGAAGACGACATGGCTAGGAATGTTACATTCTACGGTGTCATAGAAAGTGAAGATGAACAATCGAGTGAAGAAAGTGATGATGAGATGACTATGAAAGAGTTATTCGAGAAGTGTATTGAGATGGGTCAACGAAATTTGAAGATTCTTAGAGAAAAGAATGCTGTTGAGTCACAATTAAAGGTTATTACGGAACAACTTTAAAAAAAGAGGAAGAAGTAAATCAAGTTTCAAGTCAACTAGAGGAAACAAAGAAGAATTTAAGGATGTCGACAAATGGAACTGAAAAGCTGGACTATTTGCTAACAATATGAAAGAGATATACAAATCACTATGGACTTGGCTACAAAAGAGAAAGTTCTCGCAATGAAGGAAAAGTTGTCAAAAGTGAAAATCTGACAGAAACAGATACACCTTCAAAAGCACAAAGTATACCTGCCGCGCCCATGAGTTCCAAATATCTAGAACGGAGAAGATGTTACTACTGTGGAAGAAAGGGGCATATTCACGTAAATTGTTTTCAAATGAAACATTATGAATGGAGACCTCAAAGATCTTTAAATGAGAGGACAACAGGAAAAAGATTGAATCACTTTCAATCACATTGGACCCAAGGTAAGTCACGAAGAAACAATCAATCACAATGGTTTCGAGGTAAGTCACGGAAATACCAAGGTAAATTTCCTTACTGGTCTACACCTAAGATTAAACAAATCTGGGTTAGGAAATCGGATCTAAATTGCAATGTTGCTTTTACTTCGATGCAAAATGAGAAAGATTCAATGTGGTACTTTGATAGTGGTTGTTCAAGACATATGACAGGTAATCATAGCTTGCTGTCAAACATTAAAGAAAGTGCCCAAGGAGGTAATTGATAACACGTAGAGTGTATCGGTTTTAGGCTAGATATTTGCATCATTTTCGCATAGATTTCATAGCACGAGTTACAATTCTGATACGAATGTTCTTTATATACGCCCTTTTTGTTGGTTTTCAGGTTTTAAGGCGACGAGGCCTAAACGAGCGTTAAAATGCAAATTCCTGGATTAAACCACACATATTGGAAGATACAAATCACTCGGAGCCAAATTCAAGCCACAGAACCTAATGGAACACCCGAGCATCGAGCGGAAGGAGCAAAAGCACGGAATGAAGCAAGCCCGCTCGGGCTTGAAGCACACCCACTCGAGCAAAAGTTACGGGGATAATTACAAGACTTTACACGACCCAGGCACAAGGTGAACATGGTCGGATGACCATGGCCGCTCGGGCTACAACAGGGAACCCGCTGGGGCTGCAATTTAGACTGAAAATCCCCGAGAGTGAACACGACTCGGGCTGGTAGGCCACGCGGTCGGGTAACGATGCCCGCTCGGACTGGACAATCTACATGATCGGGCTGCCTTCAGCACGACCGGGTGAAATGTGTGCCCGCGCGGACCGCTTTTCTCGCAACAATCTGTTTTTAGAGTTTAAATGAACAAAAAAGAGAAAGCAATCAGTTCCAGAGACTAGAGGGTGACGGCGAGGGCAAGGAAAGGCTTGGAATTCATCAGGAAAGGCTCGGGAGAAGCTAGAGAAGGAAAGAAGCATAAATCCAGACTTCGGTAACACGATAGGGGAGATCGAGGCATCGTATTTCCTAGTTTTTATCATGTTTAGGGTTGTGTTATCTTGTTTGACAGTAAGATCCATGAGTGAGTAGATTCCCAACTATGGGCTAGGGATATCAGATTTGTAATGATGTGTGAATTGTGCGTTATTGCTTACATCTATCGAACTTTTCTTGATATTCGGTTTTACAATCAACATCGTAAACGCTCGTACTAGTGTTGCCGGCTCAGTAACTTAGGAATTCGTGTTTTGCTGGAAGGTTAAAATATGAATCCAGAACTGTTGATTGTAGGTTAAGTTTGATTAATGAGAATCTGACTGGTCGGTTAATCGGCTTAGGAATTAGGATTGCGCGCTTAACGCTACCGTAGTTACGAGTTAATCGCTGCTGGAAGGTAGGATTGCACGTAATTATGGTTAGGAGGTTTAGACTCGGCAAAATCACTCCTCATTTTAGAGCATGAATTCCCCGTTGTCAAGATAGTTCGATAGGTTTATGATCCTTCGTTGTTACATCCTTGCAATTCTCGGTATCCCGAAACCCATAGTGTTCTTAATTGTCAAGTCTTCCGTATCTTTCCATCGTTGTCATCATTTACCTTAGAGTTTTTAGAGTTTTACATCACGTCACCATCTATTTATTACCATCTTAGTTTAGTTATATTCTTAGAACAGGCTGCATTAGTCCCCAGAGTTCGACCCTGGTACTACACGAACCGTATACTTGCGGTAGAGTGGTCTAGGAAATATTTTAGCTTGATATTTCCCACATCAAGTTTTTGGCGCCGTTTCAGGGGACTAATTACGGCCTAGATTAGGAATTAGCTAGATTAAGATCTAGTCCTTTCCGGAGTCTTAGTCATTTTTCCGCATTTTCATTTCTTTTTCTTTTATCGAGTCTATTTTATCTACTTCAGATCTGCACTTTGGTAGTTCGTCTCTTGTTGTGCAGAAAGCATTGTATGAGAAGCTCCACACAAAAGCTACTCATATACGATTCCGAGGTTAAGCGAACACTACGAAGCCTGCGCAAAAAGAGGAGGATTGGACTAGCGGATTCTGAGTCCGAAGTACATAAAGAGCGCAGTCAAGACACATACGCTTCCGAAGAGGAAGGAACCAACAGCGCAAGCAGCGGAGAAGGTCACACAAATAACCCCGACATGGCTGCTGCTGATGAAACTTACGGAGCCTACATCGCTCCAAAGCACACTCAGTTGCTATCGTGAATGGCTCGCCCCATAAAGAATCAGGTTGAGCTACAACCCGCCTTCATCCAAAGGCTCAACAACTCTGCTTTCAGAGGAATGGAGAATGAAGATCCGAACTCCCACCTCACGGACTTCAAGATGCTCTGCAGCACCGCCAAAGTTGGCACGGGAGTCACGCGAGAGGATCCATACCTGATGGCATTCCCATTCTCGCTCAAGCATGCAGCGCAGCGTTGGTTGTACAACTTGCCTGTTGCGTAAATTACTTCGTGGAATGATCTGGAGTAGCGATTTATGCAACAATTCTTTCCGGACCATAGGACGCTACTCGCCAAGAATCACATAGATTCTTTCCTACAAGAAAGAGGCGAGACTCTACACGATGCATGGGAGCGCTTTAAAAACTATCAGCGAATATGTCCACATCATGGAATGGACAAGAAATACCTCATCACGAGCTTTATACAAGGTCTCCAAGAGACCACACGCTTCATGATCGTGGCAGCTGGTGGTGGTTCCCTCAGCAACCTCATTTTCAATCAACTCGAGAATTTGATCGAGAGCATGGCGAGGGAAAGGGGCAAGAAGGTCGGAGACTACAACCGTGACTGCCCATCCAAAGTGGCAGTATATGAGTTAGGCATAGCCAACCCGGAATTAACGGATTTGAAGCAGCAAGTTGGAGAGATATACAGGATGATAGTAGGCCTTCATGTCGACTGACAAGATGTATATGTAGGTCAAGGGATCGAGGAAGTGAATTACGTCAACAATCGGCCTACAAGCAAAATTACATCAAGAGTCATCCCAACCTCTCTTATGGGAATACGAGCAATGTAGCAAACCTGCAGGATTTCCAACCGCGGATGATGGCAAGAAACCAAAACCAAGGTTTCCAGCCGAGAGGGAGTGGCCAAGACTACGGCTATCAGCCTCGCGCACAACCTTCGGGTGACTCTGATTTCGATGCTCCAAATTATGTATCAAGAACAAAAAAAGTGTGCTTGGAGGAATTAGGGCTGAACAGGACGACATGAGGAAGAGAATGGACGGGTTCCAAACACACTTAAGGCTCCTGGAAATGCAAATGGCACAGCTAGCCCAAGGGTCTAGCCGACAACCCGGACAGCTCCCCGGGAAACCCGAGACGAACCCTCGGAAGCAAGTAAATGCCATTTTCCTAAGGAGCGGAAATACGGTGGAGCAACCCATGCCTTCCACAGCACCAAGAGGAGAGCCTTTGAGCAATAAAATTGAACAACCCATGACTCAAAGTGTGGAAGAGAAGAAGACCGAAGGGGAAGAAGAGAGGGAGTTGCCCTACGTAGCACCTCCCCCGAGGGTACCACCCTTACCCTTTCCGCAGCGCCAAAAGGAAGTAGAGCGACGATGCTCAATTCGCCCAATTCGTGCAACTTCTAAGGAAGCTGCAAGTCACCATCCCGTTCTACGACGCGATCATGAAAATCCCATCCTATGCCAAATTCCTCAAAGACATTATAATAAGGAAGAGAACCGTAGACAACGAGGTAGTGATGGTCACAAATTCCCTCATATAGCCCCCTACCATGGCCGAGAAGATGCTCGATCCAGGTAATTTTGTCATCCTTTGTAAGATCTACGGTTATGAGATTGAGCATGCACTAATCGATATCGGAGCAAGTGTAAGCTTGCTACCATTGTCTCTTGTTGAGAAGCTTAATCGAGTAGGAGATCTTCAGCCCACGCGCATGCAAATCACCTTAGCCGATCAATCCGTACGGACTCCCGTGGGTATATTGACAAATGTAGTTGTACAAGTAGGAGAATTCTACTTTCTCGCGAACTTTGTAGTTGTGGACATGGAGATCAATCCAAAGATCCCCATTATTTTGGGAAGACCATTCCTCAACACGGCGAAAAGTCATTTACTGCGCTGAAGGCAGGCTGGTCATGAAATTTGGAGACGAGTCTATCGAGTTCAAGCTCGACGATGCACTCCTGAAGCCATATATGACTGAACCCGTAATGCATATTAACATGATGGATGCACCAACGGAGAAAATTCAGCGTGAACATCGCGACGTCTATCATGTGGAGATACCACTGTCCGAGTGCACCGGGAGCAAATTTCAGTCACCTCACGATGTGGACGCATTCACACAACACAGGGAGGACCTACATATCCCTCAGATGAGACTCAACCCACGCGTGCTCCTACCTCAACCCGCACGGGCTGCACCTGATTTAGTAGACCCGCCTGGGCGGCCACACAGCCCGACTCGGGTAGCACTCTCGGGGATAAATGGTGAAATTGTTAACCCGAGCGGGTTGGTCTACGAGCCCGATCGGGCATTTCAAATGGATAAGAACCCGCCAGGGCGACCCACAGCCCGACTCGGGCATCCCTCATGGGGTAAGTGATACATTAAGGAACCCGAGCGAGGCAAAGAAAGAGCTCGATCTGACACTTGATTTGAACCGAAATCCGCACGGTTTAACCGAGACTTCAATGCGGGTTGCAGTTCTTCGGCCATACACCTCATCTCCCTCGATGGCCCGCATGCACACCTATGCCGCCTGGGAGACGTCAACCAAAATCGAGTCCGACGGAGATACCATGGAGTCGTAGGATTGGACGAGAAGAATGGAGAATCGAAAGTGAAAAACGCTCCAAGGTTCAAGCCATGTTATGCTGATTAGTTAGAAGACGGAAGAGGCGTACCTCCTCTTTCCGACATCACACACGTATGAAGATGTTAGGGTCAAGCTAAAGACCGTAAACAAGTGCTTCTCGGGAGGCAACTCGAGCACTATATCCTTTTTCTTCATTTTTATTTAATTTCTGCTTTCGAACTCTCTTGAAGACATGGACAATTTTTTTAGGATTTAAGATTTTAGTGGACTTTACGATTTTTGCTACATGGTTTTCCTCGTGATTTTTTTTCACTCTTGCAGCATTCCCCGGTCGGGCAGGCAACAAGACCCGCGCGGGCTAGGTCAAATTCAAAGACGCCCGATCGGGCGACTTCAGGCGACCCGAGCGGGCACCGTGAGTTAAGTATTTTATTTCGAGTAACCCGAGCGGAAACCCTCAAACTGAAACTCGACTCCAACGTGATCTCACCTGCAACCCTTCACATCGAGATTTGCTCACACGTCGCCGCCGTTCTTCATCATCACCGGTTCTTCACACCGGAAAACATTAGGCCGGCGCAGGTTACTCGAAATATCCTCCCTCCCTCTTCACCCTCAAATAACCTGAAAACTTTCAAATTCCTCTCGAATTCCAGGTATTTTCATGAAAGAACTAGATTTAGATCTGGATTAGAAGAGTTTAGGTTGATTGTTGCGGATTGAATGATGAAAACGGACTGCAGGTTGCGATTTCGCGACTCAACCCGATCGGGTTAGGGTTTGCACCCGGTCGGGCAGCTTGATTCCAAGCTCGATTGAGCAGTGACCACACCCGAGTCGGGCGACACCTACGGGGAATTTTGGCTGAATTGAAGCCCGAGCGGGCTACATCCGCTACCCGCGCGGGCACTTTGCAAACGGTGACTATGCGCTTATTTTTCTTCTTCGATTGTTTTGCAGATGGCTCCGAAACTATTTCAAAGTTCAAAGAAATGTCGATCTGATGCCTACGATCCGGAACTCGGATGGCCGGCAAAGCCGGATGCTATCACGGAATTAACACCGTACACGCCCATCACGACATCTCATCAACAATACAACTACCGGACAACAACCTTTTTGTTCGGTCAGAAGTCGAGGTTCACCGAGCTACAGCCACGCATATACCCATCCCGCTTCCTATCCTCGGAAGCCATGAGTGCCCTCCACATCGAGGAGCACATCGACGCCATCTTCAACACGTTGGGATGGACAGGATTGCGGGAGGCACAGGAGTACACGTACCGCAACCTTACAGCGGAGTTCTTTGCGTCATACACGGCATTCTTCCCCGAGTCAAGAGAACGAGAGAGGGCATTTATGGAGTTCCGTTTGCTGGGTCAGAATTACCGGCTCAGCGCGCGACAGCTCGCAATCGTGCTAGACGCTCCACACCACGCCTTCACCAAACTGCCCGAGCACAACAGGAGCCGTCAAGCGCAGTTTTGGACCTGAATAGCATATGGTGACTATTCGACGAAGTCCAAAACCAGCCACATACGCCATCCCGCCCTAAGGTATTTCCACTATTTCCTAGTCTCCTCTATCTTAGGAAAATGAGTACAAGGCGGAGTGAACCACACGGAGTTGACATACCTTAGGCGTGTTGTACACACAGACTTTGATGAGGACGAATGGAACATACTCGATGTTGACTTGGCATCGCTGGTTATGCAACACTTTCACGATATTACCTTAGGCGTGCGGTACACACAGAGTCGTTTGGAGCTACAAGGATAAACACGGTCAAACCTTGGAGGTTGACCTAGATGAGATTCAGATGCCAGGATTAGACGAGGAGGGCATACGCTTCAGGATCAATCCCGCCATCGGACACATTGGCTCGGGACTAGGTGAGGTAGATCCATCTCCAGCCGCTGCACCAGGACCGTCGTTGTCTCGATAGCGCCACCGACGCACCACTCGTTCTCGTACCCACCCTGACTACCGTCATCACCGCTCTGACTTCCCTTCTATGGAAGGTGTCTCCGATGTTCTCAGATATGTTGCGGAGGAGAGCAGATATCAGTCCTTCACGGCAGAGCAGAGGTACAACCTCGAGGTGGCGAGGCACGACATCGAGGCTGCGAGATATGCGGAGCAACAGCAGTTCCAGGAGCAGTCCATCCAGCACACGTACTATCTCACGGAGTCCATTCACAGATTCCAGCAGCTGAGCATGCAGCATTATTCGGAGCCGTACGTGACAATTCCGCAAGACTACCACACTGGCGCTATTCCATACCGCCCACACATCCCATACGAGCTGCAGTCATTCTACTTCCCACCTGGGGAAGGGCATCCGCGGAGACAGCTGACCCCCCGACCACCCGCGGTGGAGAGGAAGAGGATTAGGCCACCACTTTCCTTTTTCCTTTTCTTTTTATTTTTTCTATTTCATTCTTTATGGACCTATTTTCTTATTTTATTTCTTCTTCTTTTTCGCGCTTATGTACGCTCTATTGGACTTATTGATGTAGTACTTTCTTCTCTACTTTTGCGTTGCATGATTCTCATCACAGGTTCTTCACGATAACACCCGCAATAGAGCAAGAGAGTATAACATTCGGATGTATCACAAATTCGAGAAAGCAAAATACATCAGATGTACTCGTTCTTATTTCTTATATTCTCTCGAGTTTTTGGCATGCAGGTACCTATCATAAATCTCGAACACCAGGACTATGTTCCGTTCAGGTCTGGGGGTACTCTTTTGAGTGATATGATTTTTTTTATCAGTGACATATTTGCGATTAGGGCTAGGATTAGGAATAATAGATGGATACCTAGTACGAATTTTTGAGTTTAGTCATTATTTTGCGACCTTGTCGAATCGTGAACAATAGTCTAGGTTTGCTTAGAAGTCCTTTGGATACCGATTAGTCGAGTAGTTGTGCTTGAAACCATGATCTATAGTCGCATTCACCTCCTAGGTTTCAGTACCAAGTATTCATATCTCCATGTATACCGTTTATCCCTTGCTTGTTTGATATATCTTTACCGTTCACGAGACATTAGATTCCACACGCTTATACTCCGCTGTCATCTTGGAAAAGTTTCTAAATTTGCATTGACATGAGTACATCGAGATCGATGGTTTGGGCCTAAGTGGTGGGTTGAGGCACTATTCTACATCCTAAGGATTAGAGAGATGCGTAATCTATCGAAAAAAAAAAAATTGTTCTTCAATAACGCACCTCTTCACTCCGCTAAGGTTACACGACCTTATGAGTGTGCCATAGGCAGCCTGGATGTAAGTAGAAAGCCATCCCTCTTCGACTTCGACAACCTAGAAACCAAGCGTGGATCTAGATTTATCGAAAAAAAGAAAGAAAAGAGAATAAGAACGAGAATAAGAGTTTAATGATATCTTAAGCTTAGGGGAATTGGTATGGAGATCGCTTGGACGTTGTCTAGGGTTGTGAAATAGACTTAGATTATTGGTAGGATTGCATGGCTCGTAACTTTCGGTTGATATAAGTCTGAACTCGGTACGCTTAGGCTTGCGTTCATGTGACGCGTTGTTTTGGACGATGACTAATCCTTCGAATTTTTCGTGCTAGTGTCCATCGTTGTTATAATCTTCTTAGAATTGGCTTTAGTTTTGTTTGAGGACAAACAAAGGTTCAGGTCTGGGGGAGTTCGATAACACGTAGAGTGTATCAGTTTTAGGCTAGATATTTGCATCATTTTCGCATAGATTTCATAGCACGAGTTACAATTCCGATACGAATGTTCTTTATATACGCCCTTTTTGTTGGTTTTCAGGTTTTAAGGCGACAAGGCCTAAATGAGCATTAAAATGCAAATTCCTGGATTAAACCGCACATATTGGAAGATACAAATCACTCGGAGTGAAATTCAGACCACGGAATCTAATGGAACACCCGAGCATCGAGCGAAAGGAGCAAAGGCATGGAATGAAGTGTGCCCGCTCGGGCTAGGAGGCTACCCGCTCTGGCAAAAGCTACGGGGATACTTACAAGACTTTACATGACCCGGGCACAAGGTGAACATGGTCGGGTGACCATGCGCGCTCGGGCACCAATAGGGAACCCGCTCGGGCTCCAACAGGGAACCCGCTCGGGCTCCAACAGGGAACCCGCTCGGGCTGCAATTTAGACTGAAAATCCCTGAGAGTGAACACGACTCTAGCTGGTAGACCACACGGTCGGGTAACGATGCCCGCTCGGGCTGGACAATCTACACGATCGGGCTGCCTTCAGCACGACCGGGTGAAATGTGTGCCCGTGCGGGCCGTCTTTCTCGCAACAACCTGTTTTTAGAGTTTGAACGAGCAAAAGAGAGAAAGCAATCAGTTCCAGAGACTAGAGGACGACGGTGAGGGCAAGGAAAGGCTTGGAATTCATCAGGAAAGGCTCGAGAGAAGCTGGAGAAGGAGAGAAGCATCAATCCGGACTTCGATAACACGATAGGGAAGATCGAGGCATCATATTTCCTAGTTTTTATCAAGTTTAGGGTTGTGTTATCTTGTTTGAAAATAAGATCCATGAGTGAGTAGATTCCCAACTATGGGCTAGCGATATCGGATTTGTAATGGATGTGCGAATTGTGCGTTAATGCTTAGATCTATCGAACTTTTCTTGATATTCGGTTTTACAATCAACATCGTAAATGCTCATACTAGTGCTGCCCGCTCAGTAACTTAGGAATTCGTGTTTTGCTGGAAGGTTAAAATATGAATTCGGAACTGTTGATTGTAGGTTAAGTTTGATTAATGAGAATCTGACCGATCGGTTAATCGGCTTAGGAATTAGGATTGCGCGCTTAACGCTACCATAGTTACGAGTTAATCGCTGCTGGAAGGTAGGATTGCACGTAATTATGGTTAGGAGGTTTAGGCTCGGCAGAATCACTCCTCATTTTAGAGCATGAATTCCCCGTTGTCAAGATAGTTCGATAGGTTTATGATCCTTCGTTGTTACATCCTTGCAATTCCCGTAATCCCGAAACCCATACTTGTCAAGATAGTTCAATAGGTTTATGATCCTTCGTTGTTACATCCTTACAATTCCCGTAATCCCGAAACCCATAGTGTTCTTAATTGTCAAGTCTTCCGTATCTTTCCATCGCTCTTATCATTTACCTTAGAGTGTTTAGAGTTTTACATCACGTCACCATCTATTTCACACCGTCTTAGTTTAGTTATATTCTTAGAACAGGCTGCATTAGTCCCCAGAGTTCGACCCTGGTACTACACGAACCGTATACTTGCGGTAGAATGGTCTAGGAAATATTTTAGCTTGATATTTCCCACATCAGTAATGTAACCTTCGGTGATGGACGGAAAGGAAACATACAAGGAAAAGGTGACATTATGACTATTGAACAACCAAAGCTGACTAATGTGCATTTTGTGCAAGAACTTCAAGCAAACTTGATTAGTATTAGTCAACTATGTGATCAAAGGTTACGTGTCTCTTTCTCACATGAGAAATGCACTGTCACGGATGAGGATGGTAAGAATGTTATGGTACGAATGTTTATGTAGGGAAAAGAGCACCTAACAACTGCTACATCTGGACATAAGAAGTGAAGTGCTTCCATGTTACACAAGATCCAATTCACCTATGGCATCAACGTTTAGGTCATGTAAATTATCGAACCATTGTTAAATTGTCTAACTCTGAGTTGATTCCAGGTGTGCCCAGGATGTTAAAGACAAAGGAAGTCATTTGCAAACCATGCCAACAACGGAAACAAGTTCGAATACATCACAAGAAGATGCCGCAAATCAAGACCACACACATACTAGAATTGCTTCACATGGATTTGATGGGACCGATGCGAACTGAAAGCATAAGTGGAAAGAGGTATTTTTTCGTATGTGTTGATGATATTTTAAGATATGCATGGGTTAGGTTTTTGCGAGAAAAAGGTGAAACCTTTGAAATATTTCATTATTTGTGCTTAAACTTGATAAATACCAAAGGAAGGATTAAGAGAATTAGACGTGATCATGGTCGTGAATTTGAAAATGAGTCTTTTGAAAATTTATGTAATAAACTTGGTATTTCACATGAATATTCTGCTCCGAAAACTCCACAACAAAATGGAGTTATGGAAAGAAAAAATAGAACCTTGCTGGGAATGGCTAGGGCAATGCTGCACGGTAAGGGAGTTGCACCTCGGTTCTGGGCAGAAGCCATAAACACGGCTTGTCATATTATCAACAGAGTGTATGCTCAAACAGGTACTGAAAAAAACTAATATGAAATATGGAAAGGCAAGACACCAAATATCAATTATTTCCATGTGTTTGGGTGTAAGTGCTACATACTCAATGATCGAGAGTATCTTGGTAAGTTCGACTCAAAGAGTGATGAAGTTACAAACAGATATGCTAAATATACTTGTGGAAGCCGAAGGTTTACCTGAGAAACAAACTGACAACCTAGAAACAAGAATTACCGAGGAGAACTCAGCAAAGGAGATGGAATGAGAAATCAATTCAACTCAAGTACACAAAAATCATTCCATAGCAGATGTCATTGGAAATGTTCATGAACCAAGAAGATTGAGGAACAAACCACGTATCAACTACAAAGATTTGGTGAGATTCGTTTGCTTTACATCCCTATCCATGAAGCAGAATATATTGTATTAGGGAGTTGCAGCACACAACTCATTTGGATGAACCAAATGCTATCGGACTATGGTATGGATTCTAACTCATTCATTGCTCACTGTGATAATACAAGTACCAAAAATATTTCAAAGAATCTAGTACTACATTCTAGAATAAAGCATATTGAAATTTAACATCATTTTCTTAGAGACTTGTTGAGAAAAAGCTATTGAAAATTGAATATGTGCCTACGGAACGACAATTGGCTGATATTTTTACCAAACCTTTGGACATGAATCGCTTTGTGAATCTGAGAAAAGCACTTGGTGTGTGCGAGCTTTAAAAAGAAAAAGGGTAATGAATGTACTTTATTGTTTGAGAAATATGTTAGTAGAAGTATACTGACGCTGATATTGAGGTGCACCTGGTATATTGGAAAACGTTTTTAGTGCACAGATGGGAATAACACTTCTACACTCCGCTGTCATTAAAATTGAAAAGAGTGCAATGGAATTGGCTCGGGTCTAAGTGGTGAGGCGGATTTCCAGCTTCGACGTCTTAAGGGCATAAGGTTAGTAAAAAATGAAAAAAAAAAGAATATTCTAGCATACATATGCAAGAATAAACGAGAAAAAAATAAATGATGATAAAAGAACAAAACCTACATACTCCGCTATGATTTGATCATAAGAGTATACCTACAAGGTAGCATGAGTCTAAGTGGTGGAGAAATCTGTCAATTTCGACGATCTAGAAGTCCAGAGTGTTTGTTCTTAATCAGGTACAAAATTCTATTTGCATATATGTCGAGTGTACTTGGTGGATGTGTTGAGTATATTTGTGCCGACTATTTCTTTTCAATTGAGTATATTTGAAAAAGAAATATTTACGAAAGTGTTTTTGAAGGGTTTTGTGGTAAATGTCAGCTAAATTGAAGTGAAGTATCACATTTCAAGTCGAAATTGTTTAAAGGAAATAAAAACGTGATAGGATTTAAAGGATATTAAGTTCGATATTGCATGCATTGTTTATCATTTGAACATGAAAGTTGAAGTTCTTTGTATGAACGAAACCCTAATCCAATGACGTCGAAGAGAAAAGATAAATTTTCTGCAGGAATGTTAAGAAGTTGAAGTCAAGTTGCTGATAAGGACTACAAGCAGTATTGTTTTTTCCCGATAATTTCCTTATAATCTCGAATTTGTTTGAATGTAAGTCTCATGCAGGGCGAGAATTTTTGTTCTTATACTTACACACACAAGGGGAGAAAAATGTACTAGTGCAGGCGTAATTGTTACCTATGCAGGCAAACCTGAAGACATGCAGAAGTGGATAGATGGTATTTATCAAGTTTAAGCACAAATAATGAAATATTTCATTGTTAGAGTATTTTGATCTTATTTTGATTGCTGAAATTTCATATTTGAATAGGTCAAAATTTGTTAAGTTAAAGGCTAAAAACATGGAGCTTGTTGGAGAAAATCAAGGAGCTAAAACCATGGAAGATGTTGGAGAAAAACAAGGAGCATAAAAATTGGAACAAACACATCATGAAGATCTAAGGAGTACTGGTCCGATTTAACAATTGAGAGACTTCTCTATCTGATTTGAGAGTTCAACAATGTCTAAGAGAGAAGTGGACCCGAAAATCATAAAACTAAATTAGAGTTTTTGTATATACTTTGCGAAGTGTTTTTGTTTACACAAATCATAGAGTATTCGTCTAGAGATTTGTGAGGGAGTGGCTTGCGAGTCATTCTGTAAGGTTATTGTGAGAATAGCCTTAGGCTATCATACATGCGTGTGTGAAGCTCGAGATTTAGAATTCGGATTCAAGACCGGTAGAGTCTCAGGGTGTGTCTGAATCTGTATGCAGGTGTACCTGGTAAACCGATTGAATCGAATAGAAAATCCTTTGGAGTTTTAAAACTCCATCAAATGCGTTGGTCATCTACTCTTTAATTTTTCAATAAATACAGTTCACGGATAAAAATATAAACACACATTCTTTAATAAATATTAAATTTTTAAAAACATTAAATTTTATAATCTTTAATTTTCAAGCTATAATCTCTATCAAATTTTATAATAATCTTAAAATTGTAAAACCTTTGAATTTTTGTTATCATTATTTCGAGGCACTATATTATAATTATTATATGCGAAATGGGTGCGATGCACTTCTATGGTAAGTACATTTTTTAAAATGTTGTTACAGTGCATATCAGCGCACCATGTATTTGATCCGATTAAGCATTGCGCCAAAGAGGAATATTGTACATTTTATAGTGGGGTGGATTTTATATGTATAATTTATTATAAATTTATTTGTTTTATATGATTCAATGCATTTATATTATTAAGTTATATGGGTTCATATCCCATTAATTTGCTAAAAAAAACAAAAGGGTGTTTGCATTGGAAGAAGGTCCCAATGGTTGGAGTAGGAAAAAGTTGGACTGTATGGCAGATAGGCTCAGACGGGGATTATCAAAAATGCTCCTATAAGGATAAAGTGCTTCAAAAATACCCTTGGCTGGAAAAAAAGTTTCAATTTCAAATCTACTCTTAAAATATTGATAATTCCATGTTACCTTTGACTACATTTTTGCTCTCTCCTCTAGAGCACCTCTAATTCTCGCACGAAAATTACTGTTCCCCCACACCACAACAGATTCGGCGAGAGTAGCTTGCAATCGGCATCAGATTCGCTGCTAATAGGTTGAAATCCTTTGTTTTCAACAAAGAAACTTGCAATTAAGCACGTTCCGCAGAAAAACCAGGTGTGTATAGTGAGTTTTTCGTGTTTCTCTTGTGTCTATTGCAATGTCAAAGGTGACAGAGTGGGTCACAGAGTCGTACGGTCGCACTGGGTCACAGAGTCTCATCGAGGGGTCAAAGGGATCAAAGGTCGTCGCAGGGGTCCAAGGGTAAATGGGTCGAAAAGGGTGAAAGGGTCGCAGGGGTCCAAGGGTAAATGGGCCGCAAAGGGTCAAAGGGTCGCAGGGGTGCAAAGGTCGGATGGGAAAGGGGTCGCAAAGGGTTCAAAGGGGGGTCAAAGGGTCGCAGGGGTCTAAGGGTCGGATGGGAAAGGGGTCGCAAAGGGTTCAAAGGGTCGCATGGGTCCAAGGGTCGCATTGTAAAGGGGTCACAAAGGGTTCAAAGGGTCGTAGAGGTAAAGGGGTCGTAGGGGTCCAAGGGTCGCAGAGGTAAAGGGTCGCAGGGGTCCAAGGGTCGCAAGGGTCGCAAGGGTCGCAACGGTCGCAGGGGTCCAGGGGTCGCAGAGGTAAAGGGATCGCAGGGGAAAGGGGTCGCAAAGGGTTAAAAGGGTCGCAAAGGGTTGAAAGGGTCATAGGGG
>CM071862.1:10055506-10090716 GCA_036759665.1 Gynandropsis gynandra
TCCTCTTTTTAGATCTCATTCTTCTTTTAATTTGGCCGATCTAGATCTTAGGAAAGTTTGTTGGAATGCTGGACCCGAGCGGGCACATCATGCACCCGCTCGTGCAACCACTCTGCCCGACCGTGTTGCCTCTTTCAAGCCCGAACGGGCACCCATGCTCGATCGTGTAGACTCTCAGCCCGACCGGGTAAAACGCACGGTGATTTCTTGGATGAATTGGCCCGAGCGGGCATTGTAAAGCCACCCGAGCGGGCACCTATGCCCGAGCATGTCCCTTGAGCACCCGAGTCGTGTAGACTTACGGGGTTGCTTGGCATGAATTAGCCCGAGCGGGCACTCTCTATCCACCCGAGCGGGCATGTCTTGAAGTGTAGTTTCCGCTCCTTCCGCTCGGTGTTTGAGTGCTCGCTTCCATCCGTGGCATTGCATAAGTCGAACCTTGTTACACAACTTCGTTTTCGGGGTTAGATTGCATAATCACTCGTGTTTCTCTTCAAGTCTTCGTTTCCTACACAAAACACGAAATGTGGATAAAGTCTTCGAATATACTCAATAGATGAATGAAATATAAATAATCTACTCTAAACTAGACCCAAAAATGATATAAAAACTATAACGAATTACGTGTTATCAAAATCTCTAACCCTAAATTCTCTGAAGAATCTATGTTACCTTTGTGACCTTTCTGACCTTCGTCATGAAGGTCACATGGTGGACGCATGGCATCATGCTGTCTATGTGTTACTCAAGGTCTTGGTAATCGTCAGACTCGGTCTCTATGCAGATACACATAAGTTATTACAACGTGGATGGAGGACATTGTGTTGTATCTGCATAACATAAGGTCTTGGTAATCGCCAGACTTAGACATTGTTCTGTACTCGCGGTAGTTAAGGTCACGGTTGGAGGTGAACTTGGAGATGCATTGAGTCACACACGACTCTCTTTACCTTTGTTACCTTTGAAACCTTTGTGATCTTTGTCATTCATTATAAATAAATCAATATTTAAACGTTGAAAATGTCTTATTTTGCATCTATTGTTCGTAATTACATGAAATCCATAAAATCATCGACTCTCAATTGGATTAAATTATAATCAAGTTTAAACGGGAACTCATCCGACTCATGTGACCCAATATGAGCCTTGTGCGACCCTCAATTGGATTAATTAGAATCAAGTTTAAACAGGAACCTATCCAACCCTATGCGACCACATATGAATCTTGTGCGACTCATGCGACCCATATGACTCATGCAACCCATGTGACTCATGTGACCCATGTGACTCATGCGACCCATGTGACTCATGCGACCAATGTGAGTATTATGACTCGTCGTTTTGATGTCAGACTCCTGTCTTGCGATCCATGTGACCTTTCCGACCCATGTGACTTGTCCTTTTGTTGTCAGGCTCCTGTCTTCCGGCCCATGTGACTCTTTCGATCCATGTCTATAAGTTAATGTCTACGTCTATTCTCTTAGTCTGCGTATCTAACACCAAATTCTATAAAAAAAATTTTACCTTTGTGACCTTCGTGACGAAGGTGACGTGGTGGACGTAGGGCATCATGTTTTGTATATGTTACTCAAGGTCTTAGTAATCGGCGGAATTGGTCTCTATGCAGTCACTGCCAAGTTGCGGGGTGACCTAGGCAACGGTGTTAAGTCACTCTTGAAATGTGACTGGAAGACAATTTACATGGCATGAGATAACTCTAGACAATAATACCAAACAAGAAAAAAGCAGAAGAGTGGAAGACGGAGTACATGGCAGGAGATCACTATCACTTTTGAAACACATGCATTCGTTATACACTACTTGGGATACATGAGTTATAATCCGTTTTAACCATTGATTGACCAAGCGACCCATGCGATTTATGCGACCCCCAGTTGGCATTAATTAGTTTGACATTGTAAATGTATTATTTTGATTGGTTTTTGTCTTTTTATCCTTTTTAATCCATAAATACGTCGAGTTGGCATCTATTGATTCATATATGTGCAACCTATGCGACCCATTATCAATATATTTAAGTTGTATATATCAAATTTAAAATCAATGTAGACAATAATATCAATAATATCGACATTACTGTCACTTTTGAAACACATGCATTCGTTCTACACAACTTGGGACACATGGATCATAAACCATTGATTGACGTTGTAAATGTATTACTTTGATTGGTTTTAATCATTTAATCCTTATAAATCTATAAATTCGCCGAGTTCGAATCTATTGATCCATATATGCGACCAAGCGACCTTTGCGTCCCTCAGTTGGCATTAATTATTTTGAAGTTGTAAATGTATTTTTTTATTGGTTTTTGTCCTTTTATCCTTTTTAATCCATAAATTCGTCGAATTAGCATCTATTGATCCATATATGCGACCAAGCGACCTATGCGACCCATGCGACCTTCAATTGGTATTAATTAGTTTGATGTTGTAAATATACTGTTTTGAATAGTGTTTGTCTTTTTATCATTATAAATCCATAAATTCGTCGAGTTCGCATCTATTGATCCATATATGCGACGAAACGACCCATGCGACTCATGCGCTTCTTTTTTAAAATGTCATTATCAATATATTTGAGTTGTATATGTCTAATTTAGAATCAATGTAGACATAATATCAATTATATTGACATTTGAACAAAATGTTAAATTTATTTTTTGAAATTTTCTCAAACTCATCCGATGGGTTCTTAAAACACTACTATCACTTTTAAACACATGCATTCGTTCTACACAACTTGGGACGCATGGGTCATAATCTGTTTTAACCATTGATTGACATTGTAAATGTCTTATTTTGATTGATTTTTGTCATTTAATCCTTATAAATCCATAAATTCGTCGATTCACAACTATTAATCCATATATGCCACCAAGCGACCCATGCGACCTATGAAACCCTCGGTTGGCATTAATAAGTTTGACGTTGTAAATGTATTGTTTTGATTGGTTTTTGTCCTTTTATCATTTTAAATCTATAAATTCATCGAGTTCGCATCTATTGATCCATATATGCGACCAAGAAACCTATGCGACTCATGCGACCCTCAATTGGCCTTAATTACTTTGACGTTATAAATGTATTGTTTTGATTGGTTTTTGTCCTTTTATCATTACAAATTGGTAAATTCATCGAGTTCGTATCTATTGATCCACAATTCAACCAAGCGACCCAATGTGACGTTGTAAATGTATTTTTACCATGCGACCCATGCGACCAAGCGACCCATGTGACACTGTAAATGTATTATTTTCACCATGCGATCCATACATTATTTTGGTGTTGTAAATGTATTATTTTCACTGAAATTCTCGTCGAACGTTTCACCAAAATTTGAAAAAACATAACCGTGTGGTCATATCTTTTCGAATTCTATCTGACGTCGATTCGATGTCAAGGTCATGTATTTTCGAATTCCAACCCTTTTCTTTTTTTCAAATACCGACACACTCTCTCTCATCATCTTCCACCCATCTTTTTCGAATAATGACACACACTCTCTCTAACTCTCATCATCTTCCACCTATCTTTTTTCGAATAATGACACACTCTCTATCTAACTCTCATCATTTTCCACCCATTTTTTCAAAAATTCCACATTCCCTCTGATGTGGGTTAACCTCAAGTAATAATTTACCTAGACTAACGCTTCCGCAAGAATACGGATCGTATAGTACCAGGGTTGAACACAAGGAATTGATGCAACTCTAAAGCTAGTAACTAATGAATAAGACGTGTGAAATCAATGAGTAAATGGAATTCAAATGCAAACTAAACTAAACTAATGAACGGAATGACTCAATGACTAAACACCATAGGTATCGAGAGTTGCACAACGATGCAACGAAGTTCTAACAAGATCATTGGTCTTAGATACTATCACGAGTTCAGGGAATTCAAGCTCTTATATAGGAACTGACTGGCGTAGACTTGTCCACTATCTAGCAGCCGTATACCAATATATCTATTGTGTATCTCACCTACATAGACGCATTAAGACCGCTATCCTAATCCCTAGATTCAATCAATCGACCTGGCGTAGATTCTAATCTGATTAAATCCTAAAGCATGGTTAGATTCCAAAGTCTAATCCCCTGGCGTAGATTCATTAGACTTCTATAATTATCCATTCGAGTGGGTACAGGAATGAAAGCATTAAAAACAACCAATCAATCTGAAAACGATCAAATACCGAATTCATTCATTCAAGTGGCGTACAAGAGCGTTAAGAACCACCAAGCATTAAGAACATGACTTCGTTACATATTGGCAATACTCTCTAACCCATGGCTGTGGATCTACTCGGACATGAACTTAGAAAACGAAACACAAAAGATAACTATATTCAACATTGATAAAGAATGAGATTCCTCCCTATTCATATACCCACGTCTTCAATAGCTCCTCCATGCTTCGGATCCCTTGTTCCGTCCTTCTCCTCTTTCTGTATGTCTCTAAGTGTGTCCTCTAATGTCCCCTCACGTCCCCCTCTAAGTCTAGTACGAATCCTAGCTTTAAAAGGTCTCTTTTCTCATTAATTGGCCGTTCTAAAATCAAGGATTTTTTTGAGAAAAAGGTGGACCTGAGCGGGCACAATCTCTACCCGCTCGTGCAGTCCATTAACCCGTGCGCGCATGACTTGAAACCTGGTCGGGCTGGCTTGCCCGAGCGTGCATCCTTTGAGCCCGAGTCGGGCTAACTCTCAGCGAAATTCTGGTCCAATTTGCAGCCCGATCGGGTGCACAAACACAGCCCGAGCGGGCACACTTCATGCCCGAGCATGTACACTATCAAATGTTGTTTCCGCTCCTTTCGCTCGATGCTTGAGTGTTTGATTTGCTTTCATGGCCTTGCACAAGTTGTACCTTGTCATTCAATCACGTTTTTGGGGTTGAATTGCCGTAATCACTCGTGTTTTGATTCATGTCTTCGTTTCCTATACAAAACACGAAATGTAGATGAAGTCCTCGAATAAACTCGATAAATTGGTGAAATCTAAGAAATCTAATCAAAACTAGACCTAAGAATAATGTAAATACTACGACGGATTACGTGTTATCACCCTCATTTTGTCCAATTCATTCTTCCAAGCTATCTGGAGAACTACCTTGTAATCTCCTTCATCTGCCTCTTTATCGGTATGTTACATGTAGATAATGTACAAATTTGATTTTGTTTTTCGTTTTTTGTTACAAGACATTTCGTAGTTTTCCGTCACGAAGGTGACATGGTTTTTCACGTCACCGTGACCTCTACTGCTCAGAGGATTTTCACGGTACCAATCACGCATTCAAATTTGGCCGTAGATGCATTGGTAAGAGACCTCAAACCGATTCATTATATATCACTTTGGTTATTTATTCCGTTTTATTCATTTCTGCTGATGTAACTTGGGTGATGTCACAGACACTTCTGATAGGGTTTGCGAGGTCGAGCGATCTTTGTGGTAGATGATGTAATATACTGTTGATAATCGAATTTGGAAGGGAATGGTTGGCATATTTAAGGCCCGTGAGTCATGGTAGTGCTAGCATTAGAGTGGGTTAGAGAAAGTTTTGTCACGAAAATTGACTAAACGAGGGTTGTTCCATCAAAGTCGAACTAGACTCCAATGGAGCAACACATGTGCATTGGTTTGTCCCTCAACCAGGGCCTTACAACAATATAGTTTGATTTCAGTTGTATTTTTATTGCTTTAAACCTCCTTTGAACAACAACATTCCCTTGAACTTGAACTTCATGTTTGTATTTGGTTGGATTTTTACTATTATTCAATAGTTAGTATTATTTTTAGTATCGTTTTTTTGTGGATTTACTATTATTGTAACAAAGATCGCAGGGGTCCAAGGATCGCAGGGGTCAAAGGGTCACAGAGGGGTACAAGGGTCGTAGGGGTCATTTACATCTTCTATTTCCATAAAAAATAATAATGTATCAAGTCATTTACATCTTCCATTTCCAAAAAAAAAATAATAATGTATCAAGTTAGTCTCATTGTGGAGGGGTACATCTTCCAATATGAAATAATTCAACAACCAACTTCTGACGCATGAAAGCAACATTGTCGTCGCAAATTAAGGGAAAAGTCTGACGTCTTTTCATTACAGCGTCTTCTAAGAATTTGAAGGCGTAAACACCAAAGTCACTTGCGCTTTTGTTCTCCGACAGACCTTCATAATACTCGTATTTCCATTCATCTCCTCCAGAAACCAAATAAGGAAACCCTTCGAGAATGAGCATCTTGGGATAGCTTTTCTTATCTTCTCAATCACTGGATCGTTATTCGTTTCCGTCATACTGCTTTGGCAGTTGTATACCGTGATGCATCGGGTTTTGAAATCCTCTTTGATGACTATCCAAGGAAGAGGTATATATCGACTTTTGGATGAAGGAATGTTTAGAATCAAGACAAAGCCATCGTAATGATTCATTTGTTTGTACTTACTTCTGAATGGATGCTCACCATCCAAACAATCACTGAGAATTTCCGGTAGTTTTTTCATATCCTCGTACATCCACAGTGTGAACGTCTGCATGAAAGCAATAAGATAAACGTAATAATTTCGATATATGTAGGGGAATATGCTCATGCGATCATACAACTCCAACAACACCTCACCGAATTGCTGCAAAAAAAACACGCATGAATACTTATGACACAAAATGACCTCTGTGACCTTTGTGACTAAGGGTTAAAAAAACTTACATCATCTTTAAACCATACGTTGGGCTTTAATATGATCTCCGAAAACTCTGGGCCCCGGGGACAATCTAAAGCACATTTCCACCATCGCTCTTGGCGAGGTCTCATCATAAATATATATAGAGTAGTCAATTTTACGACGCTATCGTCAATGAATGAATACTCTCGAGTTATCCCGCCCTCTCCTAATCCCTTGGGCTCCCACACAAAATGTCGATTCCCTGCAAGTTCTTGGACCATCTTTTTTACAGGTTTCTAAACCACCTTTTTTACGGGTTCTTGAACTACATTTTTTGCAGATTCTACATCAACAGCTTTCCCTCTCCCTAGCCTCTTTCTTTCTCTTTTGTCGGTGGAGGCTCAACATATCGCTCATTTCTTGTCTTCCGTGGTCTTAAAACTCGTTTAGTTACCGATGAAGGTTTAGTTTATGGCTTAGACTCCTTCGATAAAGGTCCAACATCTGCATAAAATTTACTTCATTAAACTCATGCGACCATGCGATTCTACGACTCTGCGACCATACGACCCATGCGACCAATGTGACCTTTTGTTACCCATGTGAACCATGCGACCATTGGAAAATAGCAATCCATGCAACTAGTGCGACCGTTTGTGACCCATGTAACAAATGCGACCTTTTGTGACCCATGCGACCCATGCGACTAATGCGACCTTTTGTTACCCATCCGACCAATGCGATCTTTGTGACTGAAATGACTTGACTTACTTGGTGGTACTTCGACATCTATAACAATAACTTATGGAGTTCCCTCAACACCAACATCAGGGGCGACCTCTTTGACAGAACCCACTAGAGTATCCTCGGCAGGAATCTCCTCAGCGGCGACCTCTTCCACATGACCCACTAGAGTATACTCAGTAGGAACCTCCTTAGAGGCAACCTCTTCGACATGACCCATTGGAGTATCCTCGAGAGGAACCTCCTACTCGGCGACCTCTTCCATAAGATCCACTGGAGTATACTTGGCAGAAACCTTCTTAGCAGCGACCTCTTCGACAGGATCCACTGGAGTATCCTTGGTAGAAACCTCCTCAGCGGCGACTTCTTCGACAGGATCAACTGGAGTATCTTTGGCAGGAATTTCCTCAGCAGCGACCTCTTTCGCAGGACCCACTAGAGTATACTCGGCAGGAACCTCCTCAGGAACACCAACGACAACATCTGCATAAAATTACTTCATTCATTAGACTCATCGTTCGTTACATTGATGCGACCCTTCTGACCCATGAGACATATGCGACCCATGCGACTCTTGCAACCCTTCCACTTATGAGACCCTTGCGACCTATGCGACTATTTTGATCCATGCCGACTCTCACTGGAAATTGACTCAAATGAACTTTTTCATTAAATATTACTTACTTGGTAGAACTTCATCAGGAGCAACCGCTGCAGTAACCTCTTCGAAAATGTATTCAATTAGAAGAATGTTGGCAGCAGATGTAAGATTTTCAACTAATCTCGAAATGTTACCAAATCCTCTTCTGCGCCATCTCGAGAGTCATTTTCAGCCTCTGACTCAATTGGCTCATTGCTTGGCTCTTTTCTTGACATTGGATATGGACGTCGAAGGAATTCAAAATCATCATCTCTCATAGTGTCGGAAGATTGATTTCCGATGCCCGCATCTTTCACGACAGAATTCAATTTTTCCTTTTCAACACCTTTGAGATTTGTCGTCTTTGATTTTGGATTAGGCAAATGAAACTCGAAATCCCTTAGAAGGTCTCTTACGGTGTTGATGATTCTTTTCTCCGAATTCTTTATTTCCTTTATTAATTTCTGCCCCAGTGTCAGAGGGGTTGCAGCTTCTTCTGCTTCACCTTGAGCTTCATCATCACCTTCTCCTTCAGCTTCAACATCACCTTCTCTTTCTTCATCAACTTCAACAACACCTACCCATCCTTCGTCTTCGTCATCTTCATCTTCAGATATGAGTGGAACATCTACAACCTCTATTGTTTTTTCACCCACGCTTTTCTTCCTCTTAGTCCCTTTTCCTTTCCCTTTCTTTTGATCACCAAGAGCTGTTTTTCGCGTCAGCAATTCTTGCTTACGGATTTCCTCCTAATAAATACCCTTCGGTTTTCTATGTAGATGTTCCATCCAGATGAAAAAGTAAAGCTTCCTCTTCGTGTTCATCACGAAGAATACTTCGAATATCCTGCAAAAACAAAAAATAACTATTATGA
This sequence comes from Gynandropsis gynandra, assembly GCA_036759665.1. Taxonomy (NCBI): domain Eukaryota; kingdom Viridiplantae; phylum Streptophyta; class Magnoliopsida; order Brassicales; family Cleomaceae; genus Gynandropsis; species Gynandropsis gynandra. Next base: position 10,064,453 of record CM071862.1, read on the forward strand.
CCCTTTGTGACCCTTGTTACCCTTGTGACCCTTGTGTAATTGTTACCTTAGAATCTCCGATCTGCTTTATCACGTCTACATACTTCGGATTAAAATTGGATTTAACCTTCTTCTTGCACATCCATGGGCATGATGGATCCGCATCCATAACATCAAGATATCATCCTTTTCCGTCCAAACTAAGGATGGTTTCGAATGGAAGTAACTGAAACATTAAAACAAAATGATAAGAATGCAAGAAGTGTGAAAACATTCAAGTTATTCAAATAATATATGCATTTTACCATTAGTGGGATCATAAAACCATCACAATACCAATTTGGTTTCGTTGATTTTCTGCTAACGTGCTTGCGGCAAGTATCCACAATCTTCTCGAATGTGTAAAGTCCCCATGGAAAGCCTTCACAAAATTCCAAGTCATTAACCATATCAATGAGATCATGGCTGATAAAGTTGTCTGGTGAAGACTTGTGATCCATAACTTGCGCCAACAACATCAAAGTTGCCAACCTCGTCCGGTCGTCAGAATTCTTTGCGTTCACAAGCTTTTCACTCACTTGTGCGGGGGTCACCTTTCTACGGCTGAAATTCTTCAGCCTGAATGTATCACCCTTTTGGACTCCCATCCTTTGGGATATAGTCTGCATTTCAATCCAGAAATTAGTGCATGCTCCGCTATAGAGTACCAGATGAAAATACCGTTTAAGATGAACCACAACTCCTTCTTGTCTCGTACAATCACAAAGTGATTTAGTAGGACACACATTTGAACCTTCATTAATGTGGAATCACATTGGAAATGGAATAAATGCCTAAATTGTGACTCCTTCTTGAAGTAATGCAACTCATATTCACCTTAGATTCCTATCAGCTTCGTTATTTTCTTGTGAGGATAACACTTGGTGGTGATCTTTAGCATTCTGTCCATGTGCTTGAATTCATACACAAACTTCGGCTTTGGCAGCACCTACAAAATAATTAATTAAGAATACATTAGACTTCTACCGACTCAAACGATCCATGCGACTTAAGCGACCCTTGCGACTTAATTAACCCATGCAACTCAAACGACCCATGCGACTCAATTGACCCATATGACCCATGCAACTCATGCGACTCAAACGACCCATGCGACTCAAATGACCCTTGCAACTCAATGACACTCAAGCAACCATTGCAACCATTGAGACCCAATGAGTCGCTTGAGTCGAAGATGGGCATGCAACTGCTATGACCCTTGTGACTCAATGACACTCAAGCGACCACTGAGATCCAATGAGTCGTTTGTGTCGAATACGGTCATGAAACTTCTAGGACCCTTGCAACTCAATGAGACTCGATCAACCCTTGTGACTCAACCACCTCACCGAGGCTCAACCGACTCACTGAGACTCAAACGACTCACTGAGACTCAACCGACTCATTGACACTCTTACCTATTTCAAATTAATAAAAAATTTATGACTCGACAGCTTGCAAAACCCTAGAAATTGATCTACTTACACTTATTGACGCCATTAAAGATTGACACATGCTCTCTTCTTCACTACTAATTCTAGCCATTTCTTTCTCACTTCAAAATTTCCTACTCAACTTGAATTTTCCTTCTTGCCACTTCAAATCAATCCCTCTCAAGTTCGAAATCACCTCGTATTCCTTGCTCTCAACTTTGAAAAAGTTTTTCACGCCGAAAAACTGCCAGAACATGTGTTTTTCACGTCCAAAATTTAAGAGAAAATTTGTCTTTTCTTCAGTTCTTTTTTATTTAATAATTATTTTCACGAGTGTAGACGTGAAACACTTCAGCTCTATGAGGATATCTTTGGTATTATGCCATCTGAAACACTATAGTCCATCGAAATTTCTATTCCTAAGAATTGTCAATAAAGATATAAATTAAAAAATCTCTAAATATAAATTCTTAAAATTTAACACTAATATTTGTAGACATATACGTTACATATATGCATTAATGAAGTCTCATATTGAAAAATAGAAATAATAAATGAATATTATATAAAATGTTAATACATAAAAAGATTTTAAATGTGCAATAAAATTAGCATTGGAATAGGTTATTAAGTGTATATATATAATATCAAAAGATGGATCTTGCATGAAAAAAAAAACACGACATTTGTAACATATAGAGCAATGGATCCGTTCGTTGAAGAAAAATGCCAACAGATTGCAACAGATACCCGAGAACTTCCAACAGGCTGCCATCCATTGCAATATGTTATAACTTTCAACAGACGGTCAACAGATCGCTTCTATTGCTCCCGTCCATTGCAATCCGTCGCAGCTATCAATGGATGGTCAACGGATCTCTTCTATTGCTCCCGTCCGTTGGAACGCCGTTAGAAAACCACAAAAAACAGCCAATGGACATCCGTTGCAAACTCTAACAGATGTCCGTTGGAAAGGTGATGGATGCCCGTTGAAATTGTTAATTTCGAGGATTGCCGATGGAATAATTTCACGTGAACTTGCAACGACATCCGTTGAAGTTTCTAACGGATGTCCATTGCAAAAAAAACATTAGTTAATGATAACTATCAAGGCTATAGTATCAAACCATCAACAACAAATATATTTTCAACAAAATGTTGTCTTCTTTAAATAGAGATATAGATAGATCGAGAGAGTGGATGTATAGAAGAACATACATATCCTATAACCAAAGAAATTACGCAAGAACTTTTACATGGATTGAAGAAATTCATGAGTTTTGCATCGATGCAATCTCTATGTCAAGAACACGAGACAATGTTATTTCCATGCAAAAGATGCAAAAACATGAAATATCGAAGTCAAGATATTTTTTGCAAACATCTTTACAAGGTGGGTTTCGTTGAGAATTACGAAATTTGGTTATTTGACAGCAAAAATTATAGCGTTAGAGATATTTTGCAAGAAGCATAAATAGAAAGAAATGAAGAAGTTATTTATGAAGCATCAACGACCAATCCATATGTGGAAGTGGTGTCACATGCTTTTCCTGGAGTTGTTCATGAACAAACGCATGAAGAGATGTCGAACATCGATGCACGCGATTTCTTCAACCTATTGGATTCGGTGAAACATCCTATATATGAAGGTTATCGTGAAGGTCAGTCCCGTTTATCTTTATCTTCAAGATTGATGAGTATAAAAACAGACTACGATATTGTTGAAAATTGCATGGATTCATTTTGCAAAACCATGTGTGAATATTTACCGGAAAATAATCAAACTCCTGAGACATACTACGAAACAAAGAATGTTTTAAAAGATTTGGGAATGCCACATGAGAAAATTGATGTTTGTAGAAACAGTTGCATGTTGTCTTGTTGGAATGCAAGTGTTGCGGTGCAAGCAGATTTCGACCACCAGAGGAGTATAATCACGTCCACATATATATTACTAAATTGTCAAGAGTTATTATCATTCGAAAGCTACAAAACAATATTCAATCTTTTAAATAAATATATATGTATATATATACAATATTAACGTATTTTCATTATACAGGATATTTGATGAAGAAGTAATTGGTACATATCCTCATCTACACACAAATGAACTCACAGACATGAAAGTTCAACATTATGGCTCGTGGTTGAGAGATTACGTAAGTACTTGTGTACACCTCTATTAAAATTAGTTGTGTTTATTATAAAGTATTCATTTTTTTTATGTTATACATGTGAAATGTTCTGATGAAAGACTCCAACATAGTTAAAAGATTTGGCTAATGGTCCTGCATGAAATGTTATGTGTTGGCCAATTTTGTTTACTCGTGACTACACGTTCCACACGTACGAACACGGAAAACATAGAAACACATACAATTATGGTATTTGCGTTAATAGTAAAATAGAGGGTGATAACTTCTACGGTATTTTGCACCAAATGCTACTAGTGGAATATCTCAGTCTCATTGGGTTGAAGGTAATACTTTTAAATGCAGTGGTTCGACCCAACCGTAGGACGTGGAATACATAAAACTGATGGAGAGAATTGACATAAATCCGGCATAACAATATGGTAGGTATGATCCATTCATATCACAATAGATCAAGCAGATCAAGTATGTAAGTGCAATATCCAACAACATTGAAAAGTCCAAGAGAGGAGTGGTGGATCGTAGTAAAGATCAAGCCACCAGGAATTATAAGCTCAGATGAAAAAGAAGACCTGTTACAACCCGGTCATCCGCATCCGATTCGTTTAATTGATACAGACAATTGCGAGGAGATTCTCGCAAGAACTAACATAGACGGAGAACTCATACGCGATTATGAAGACGTTGAACCGGAAGATGCTGAACATGAAAACTGTGATGAATTCAATGAACAATCGAAGGAAGACTCACCAATCGATGAATCTACTAAAGAAAAAATGTAAAGAAAATAATGTGTAATGTAAATGATGCGTAAATACAATCGAAGAATCTCCAATCGAACAATCGAAATGTAAATACAATAATGTGTAATGTAAATTATGTTTAAATACAATCCAACCGAAAAATATATAAATGATGTGTAATGTAAATGATGTTTAAATACAATCCAATCGAAAAATATATAAATGATGTGTAATGTTTTTTAGAACTTCATATGATCTAATACCAATGAGCATCCATTGGAAATGTTAACAGATTCCCGTTGGAACACGAAATCACCTTCGATGCTTAGAAAAAATTTTCTAAGTTTTCCATAACATCAATGAGCATATGTTGAAAAGTTGTACCGGATGCCCATTGTAAGGTTTCTAACGGGCATCCGTTACCAGTTACTAATGGATGCTCGTTAGAAAGACTGTAATGGGCATCCGTTACAATTTGCAACGGATACCCGTTGGAAAGTGTCATCATGCCTACCTAGTCTACGATTATTTCCAACGGGCATCCGTTGCAAATTGTAACGGATGCCCGTTACACTGGGAGATGAACAACCGTTTTGGCATCCGTTGCCTCGAGAACATGCATTTTCAATGGACATCCGTTGGAAATTGTAACGGATGCCCGTTGGAGAAACAGAACGCCGCGTCACTTAATTGTGTCCGTTGAGTTGACGTCTTTTGCAACGGGTATCCATTGGAAAGTGTAACGGATGCCCATGGGAAATTTCTGCATATATATCGTTGAACAGTTTTATTTTCAACACAAATCAAAACTTCAAATACTTTCAAACACTTCCTCTCACACACAACAATCACATATATAAACACCAAGCACAACTACTACACCAAGAAATTGAAAACCGACATGGGCAACGGACGAGATCTTCAATCAACTCATCCAACATTGGGAGTCTAAGAACTTCAAGACCAAGAGCGAGAAGGCCAAAAAATGTCTATACGGCGAGAAGGCTCCCGGAGATGGTCTGCATCATCATACTTCAGGACCAAAATTATTCCCGAAGAAAAAGCAAGAATTGGTAAATTTCTTATAGTTATTATTTAAATTTATTGTTTTTACAATATTTACACAATTATATTTATGTTATATAACAGATGCAACGAATAGGAAGAGAACCGACTTTTTTTGAGCTGGTAGTGGAAACCCATGCCAAAAAGAAATCGGTCGTCGGGGAAGAGATCAACGAACCTGAACTCATCAACCTCGAGCCAAAAGGATCGTGAAAGCTGTGACGGATAAGATCACGCAGTAATCACAAGCTTGTGGTTCAACTCTTGACGAGCTCACTCCTTTACAGAAGGATAAAATTTATTTGGAGGTAAACATTTATTATTTATATTTCAAATAGTAAATAAAATACTTTCTAACAATTCTAACTCTAATTTTGGTTATTTTATAGTCAGTTAGACCGTATAAGGGGCGTCTATACAGTCTCGGTGCACTGCAAAAGGATATCGTAGAGGATGCCACGACGGTACCTCCCGTGGTCTAAGAGAGCTACATGCAACAATGGCGTATCGAGGATCTCGAAGCACAACTTCGAGAAACTTGAGCACAAATGCGGCACATGGAGAGCGTCATAGAATTTCTATCCGTCCGGGTGGGAGAAACAACGCCGCGTCAAGAACCGGTTATCGATTCGGATGCAATGCCTTCACGAGGTGCTGGTGACCACGGGGATGACATCGACCCCACAAATTTAGATAAAATGTAATAGAATTAAGTTTTAATTTTATCTAAGAAATTTTAATATATTAATTAAGGTATTTGAAATGTGTTTTTAATTTTTAAAATTTTTATTTTATTTTTTTTACATTCCAACGGATGCCCGTTACAATTTGCAACGGGCATCTGTTGGAATAAAAATTTCTTTTCAAATGGTAACGGATGCCCGTTTCAAAATTTCAATTCTCACTCATTTTTGTTTCAACGGAAGGGCAACGGATATCCATTACAAAGTGGTAACGGGTATCCGTTACAATTTTGTAACGGGCATCCGTTGCAGATTTGTAACGGACATCTGTTGCAGTCATTGCAACGGGCATCCGTTACAATCTACCAACGGAGTAGTCCGTTGCCCGTACGCTGCAAATTTGTAACCATTATATCCGTTGTAACTCCGTTGAGAATCGCAATGGATCTTGATTTTTAATGAGCGATTCTCAACAGGTGCGGATCAGTTGCCATCGGTTGTGAATCGATCATTGCAACGGATTTCTGGCAATTTCCAATGGATATGTTCGTTGGAAATCGCCTGTTTTTTGTAGTGTTGTGACAATATGGTTGCTCTTGCAAGAGCGAAAAACCAAATTTACAATAGTAAATGGAGGCATATTAGGCGACGCCATAACATGATACGCGACTTGCTAAAGAATGAAATCATATTCATTGACTACATAAAATCTAAAAAAATTATCGCGGATCCATTTACCAAAGGTCTTGGTAGAGAGCAAGTTTTGAATACTATGAGACAAATGAGTTTAAAGCCAATGGAATGAGTCATCACTTAGCGGAAACCTAATCTAGCAACATTGGAGATCCTATAGTCTATGTTCAATAGGCTAACTAATTAAGGAAGACTCAAGTCTCATGACATACTATCAAGCCTTTCCTATGCTAAAATAAAGTATGTTTTCGTTGATGAGTAAAGGGATGAATCTTACGATACTTAATAATAATGCTAATAGTTTTGAAAGTGGAATTGAAACGAACTTTTCCCGATTGACATTACCTATATGAGATCGATGTGGGGTCGCATCTATGAGAACCAAGATGGCTAAGTTCTCTAAAAATCTTATGAAGAAATTATATGTTCATGACCAGAATGAACACAACCATAAGAATTGAAATGTTTCAGTTTGGTATGTGTGGTAATTATTGTCTTGATTTTCTACGAAATGTGAGTAGTTTAAGGTTGTAGCTCACTAACTCACAAAGTGAATCCGATAAGTACTCACAATGAACGATTCAAGTCCAAAAGACACCTTTGAAATGCATACATAACCAGAATTCTTAGAATGAAATCTTATCTTCTATTCAAATGTAGGGTATTATTAAGTTTTAATAGAAAATGTGAGGTATTGTAGGAATACGCCTTGCACATGCATTAATGAAGTCCCACATTGGAAATTAAGACAATAAATGAACATTATATAAATGTTCATACATACAAAGATTTCCAATGAGCAATAAAGTGAGCATTGGAATAGACTATTATTGGGCATATCAAAAGATGGGCCTTGGGCCAGCGGGTCGAAAAAAATTTTCTTTGATCGTTGGAGATGAAACGGTGTAGTTGATGAAGCGATGCGTCTGTTTAAACGCTCTTCTCTAAAACCTTGCGTCCGAAGGCAATATTATGTCTTTTAACTTGCACCTGAAGCTATCTATATGAATAGTCATATTATAATTCAGAATTACACTAAAAAGTCCTTAAAATTTTGAGAAATTCACAAAGTAGATTCGACAAGAGATAACTCTCTTGTGATCGTTGAATCCTCAAGATGGAATATAGCAAAAGTTTATGTCTTAAGACACTGCAACCGCAAGCCTCGATCATCCATATAATATAGTTTTAGCTGTTGTTTTCAATTCAATATTTTTTTAATATTTGTTGATAAATTATACATTCATATACATCTAAACACACTAGTTCTAATACTATTTATACTAGTTATATTAAAACATCCATTTTATATATGTTCACAAAAAAATAGTTATTTTTAAAATTTAAATGGTATTTTAAAAAGATTCAGCCGACAAAATGTCACAATTTGATTATGTTATCTTCAATCAAGTTCTATTTTAATTTAAATAACAATTTTTATTGTTAATTGTATTAGTTAGTTGATTAGTCACAGAGTTAATTAATAAACAGATAATGTAGATTTTATTTTTATTAATAAAATTTATTTTTCTATTTTCTCTTCAAATGATATGATATCATAGTATATAAATTTTCGATCCTAACCCTAAATTTATGATTTTGTCATCTTCTTCGTTCGGCTTCGTCTTTTTGTTTTTCTCTGCAACCTTTTTATCTTTTTATCTTATACTAGGTATATACTCGTGTGATGTGCGGGAAGATATATCATTGTAATTATAAATATGATAAATGTTATAGAGTAGTTCAATGAAGAAGATTAAAACATTTTAATGGTTGTATATGACAATTTATTGAATGAAATGCATCACAATATAAATGAGTGAATATGGGAAACAATTTCATTGGTAAATCATGCTATTAGGAGAAATGTTATATTAACGACAGCCGGAAAAAAGTGCAGTATTATGTACGGTGGATCATGGAGGATTCTATATGATGACATGGTAAGATAGTCTCTGACCGTACGACCTAAAATGAGGAGAAAAAGTATAAGTTATTAAAATAACAACAGAACTATAAGTTAGTAATTACTTGGTCGAGTGAAAACGGTTTGATGCTGACCTTATGTATTTGGTAGTCCAGTGAATATTTCTACGTAGACAACATTTGTTATGAGCGATTGTTAGGTGAATTCTTTATTGAGATCTAAGATACGCAATCCGTCGTTGGCTGATGTCACTCTTGATAGTGCTACATAGAACTGGCCGTGGCTGAAAACCGATTTGGGAAGATACAATCCAATCTATTTCAAACTTTGACCTGGGCTTTTATTTATAGTCATTGCATAGCATAAACGGATGGGGAATTGTCGTTTTCTTAATGTAAATGGGAGACCTGAGTCACTATGTGACAGAATGATTCTTGGTATAAGGACTTTGTTACCAATATGAGTGCATGTAATAATCTCTGCTTCTAAAACTATTGATGCTAATTCAGTCACGACCATTCGTGTTCCATTACATAGGCCTTCTTTTTTATTGATATTACGTAGCAACATTATGGGGGCACCCATAACATGTATTATCAATGTATGTGTTCTCGATGTAGGGCCTTGGATATTTCTTTGTGCAAATTCCATTTTCCTGCATGGTGACCATGGCCTATCAAGACCACATGAGCCATGCATCATATGTTGTTCAACCAAGCTGAATCCTTCACTGTCAAATTCTTTATTTGGCAATTTTGCTTGTATAAATGTATCAGTTTCGGTAGTGGTAGGATTTTTGAAGTTAAGTTGCAACCAAATCAAGATATGGGCGTGCGGCAAGCCACACTTTTGGAACTCGATGGTGTATATAACTGTGACAAAGAAATTATTAATGACATTTTAGTAATCCTTTTATGGGAATTTAAAGGACCATTTAAAATTCAACATAATGAAATTGTGTTTACCTAATAAGGGTTGTGGGAAAATTAGTCCTACATTGATATCTTCTAAAAGACCATCTAATTTCATTTAAAAAACTCGACATTTTAAGGCCTGGCCTATCACTAGCACTATTTCCACCATATGAATCAAGATGGTCCCAGATCTCTTTCCATTTTGGATTAGCAGTCATTGTAATGAATAGGTCGGGGTTACCATACCAACGACATATAGCCATTGCATCGTGGTAATTCTCAACCATGTAACGTGGGCCACCCGTAAATGATGGGGGAGAATAATTCTTTTACATAAAACTTTAGCAAATGTGGCACCCTTTCCTACTGCATCAAACAGATTATTATAAAGATCCGGCCTCAGTTTCTTCTGGTTGTTTCTTGCCCAACGTATTCTTTCTTGTTCAATGGTAGTGTATGCATCAACAACATATTGTTGGAAAATACGTCCCCCATTGGTTATCGTTTTTCCCTCATTTAGACGTGTTTGGATCTGGTAGGCATAAAATTCTCGCATTGTAACAAAGGCCTTTTTGATTTTTTTTACCACTCGCGATGTATGATATGTCCTCATGAAATCCAGATTGACCATAAGGGAAAAGCAATGGATATTGTAAGCTCATGAACAATGGGGGTTCCCTTCGACTGACAAAAGTGAACCAATCTGGTGGTGATTTTGACCATGGATACGAAAGGTGTAAGGACCATTTCCCCCTGCAACAGAATGATTGATCTTTGCTCCAATCGATGTGAACGCTAGTATTGAATTATACGCTCGAATATTTGTTCGGAATGGAAGCGATGTATCTAGCAATTCTTTGAGAAACGGCGGTGGGTCGGAGACCCTTGGCAAACGAATTCGACCTTGGCTGCAACATAAGGTAAATAGTAGTTGTCCATGGTTTTGTTTAATAGAAACACTCTCGGACGGTCAAACTAATGCTGCACAATGTAGGCATTGAATTAGTTCATTTCCCATACTAACGGCTATTGTTGTAAGGCCTAAGTAGAAAAAAAAAACAATGAGATGTTGTTATAATAATCTTGATAATAAATCGGATAAAAAGTATGTTGTTAGTTAATAGTAAGTCATTCTGATAAGCTAACCTCTTTGTTGCAATATCAATGGTAGATGTTTAAAGTAGATGGGGCACAACCTCTAATAATTTTTTGAAACAATAGTTGACTAAGTGCGCGGACACACTTTAAAATTATGATGTGTAGGTAAAATATTTGTTCAGTAGATGTGACATTACCGTTGCGGCAATGCAATTTTTTTTGTCATGCTAAGTGTTTTACGTATATTGCGTGCCACTTTAGCGTTTTCTGCAAGTCCATAAATGGAACATTTGTTAATATATAATTTTAAATATGTACATAGCACAACATTATGAAGAAACATTCTTGGAACGCCTCATCGGATTCAAGTTTTTAAATTATCAAAGGATTTAGTTTTCAAATATTGGGTTACCTCGTCTAAGGCGGGCTTGTTCGGAATCAATTTCTAAGGGAACTATGTCAAGGGTGGTTTTCTCCGAGAGCCACAGACGGTTGTCTGTAAGCACAAATTGTTAGAACCGCCAACTACAAAAATGATATAATATAACAGAACATTTGGGAAAAATGTAGATTATTGTATCAATGAAACTGCAATGATATTAAGGATACCTCTACCCCGATGGAATCTCTTACGAGCCATCATAATAGCTTTCCGCATTGTCCTTACAGTCTTGAATGTTTCGGTCATTTCAAGTGTAAAATAAATAATTCTATTAGGTGTGACGGGAGCGAGACATTTAATGCATGAAATGTTGTTATCTTAAATTTAAAATTTGTTCTCGTAGCTTTACTTCAAAGTTAATAGGGAGGTGAAAGAAAAACCTTTCCGTTGGACTTCACATTCTCCAACATTCGACGTTTGATATGGTTGCAACATGTATTCTTGAGAAAACCATGGACGATTATTTGCTGCTAAATGAGAAACATGCAACACATAATAAATCGTGAAAATATTTTGTAATGGTTATAGTGTTCATTAAGATAAATAAACTAAAGCACAAACATAAAATTCGTATCTTCAAAATGTTATTAGATTATTACGGTTAGGTTTCCTCATTTGATTCGATTATTGTTTTGTAACAACAACCTGTATTATTTAAAACAATGACTATTATTATATGAATCAGTGACAAAAAATAATTTAGATTCTAAAACGCATATAAAAAGACCAAAGAGAAATAAATAAATACATTTTATTAAAGTGAGATATTGCTAGAAGTACATTAAAAAATAAAACACACATGATTAAATGGAAGGGTTTCCATTTACCTATGTGTTGCTGGGAAGCCGAAGTCCCTCCAATAGTCGCCCGGAAACCTAGCGACCGTCGAACGTCGAACCTACGCCGCAATGAACGGCTATCCACAGCAGCGTGAATTTCCTGCTTAGGCGTCCGTAACAGGCCCTTGCAGAACCGGTAGAGGGAGCACAGCGACGGCAACAGCTGATGGTTCTAACGTAAGAGCCATCGATTCGAAGGAAACGGCGGGGTAATCGATGTATTAAGAGGTAAGCATGTCGGAGTTTGCGCGTAACCGTCTTCTGAGGCTCGATTTTCCCCTTTTCTATTGAGTTGTTGGTCTCGATTTTGTATAGGCGTAGCAATTGTAATTGTCGTCGGTATGGTGTTGCTAGCCGTAAATGGAAGGATAATTCTAGGGAGGGTGTGATGGTGGCGTGCGTAGGGTAACTGGGTAGGGGAGGGTGATTTATAAAAGCACGTCTGATACGTAGGAATCTATATTTCCATTTTCGAGTCAATATTTCCAACAATGGATCTATCGTTTTAAAAGAATGTTTCCTTTTCCTACAACAATCAGAAATACAATTGTGGTTAAGGTTAGTGGGAACGATGAAGTAGAACAGAGTCTTTATGGACAACTTGTTCTTAGCAAGGGAGTGTTTTCAAGTCTAGAGGATCAATTACTAAAGAAAGAAAAAAAAAACGGGTATTCATCCATGAGAGAAAATGCAAAACTATTTCTCTAGTTAAGAATTTTGTTTACAATTCAATTAGAGATCTGCCCAAAAGTTATATTCCTTGTCTGTTGCTAGCTATATCAGCTACATCTTCAGTCATAGTCGGTGCTGGCTATATCAGCTAGAACAATGTATACTTGTCTTTTAAACATGGTTAATATCCCGATTATGTTTACTTCTTTCATAATTGTAGGACTTCCATTTCCTTATTGTTGTATTTTTGTTCTATGGGGCTTCATATCCTTTGTTAAGATCCTTTACGTTGCTGAATGTTGTTCTTCGTTCCTTTGCGGTGGGAGTTTAAGTTATCTATGGAAAGACTTTGTCGGAAGTCAAAATTTCAGCGAGGTTGTGGCAGAAGCAAAGAAGGTAGGTTATACTGAACCTGATCCAAGAGCTGCTCTATCTGGAACTGATGTTGCTTGGAAGGTAAAGTTCTTTTAATCTATTTACCTATATCGTTTCTTGTTATATTTTGGGTATGTCATTGGTATAAGTATTAGGAGGGAAATAAATTCTGAAAAATCAAACTGAAATCCTTAAATATAGTAAATTTGAGTAGCAAACATAAGAAGTCGGAGTAGCAAACAGCAAAAAGGTCTCAATGGAAAAACAAAAACAAGATAGAAAAACTTCTAATCCATTAAACTTAGTACGGCACTCTGAGATTATTCAATTCAAATCTGCTTCCCACGATCCACATCAACTCTTGTCGACTTAGTTGGATGTCCAGCAATGTTGCCATTTGCTGTCAAAACCTTCCCAACAACTGCACCGGTTATTTGGTTGACACTTTCAACCAGGCAAGGAGGTGACAACTAAACTATAAATGATAAATACAAAAAATGTAAGATATGGAAACAAACCTTTATAAAATATTTATATTAAACGCATGAATATACCTCAACTAAGGTATAGTCGTCCGCTGCCACGGGCGTGTTGTTTAAAATACGCGACATAGTAAAATGTTGTGGAGAAACGAAAAATTGTATGAGGTCAGTTTGATGTGGAAAGTAAATGTCCGACCAATGATGTCTTTCAAACATTGCGGGATGACCATATCACCGCCATCAAGCTAATTATAATTATAGATGTGGGTTAGGATTTTGCAAGGTTTTAAGAACGTAGGTCCACATGTGAGGGGAAAACATACCTCATTATTGAGTAGGTCGGCAGCTTTTTGGTTTGTGATTTTGCTTATATCACGATCAAAGACAACGAAAGTGGCTGATTCAGTACCATCACCAACTTTAAATTCAACTCTAAATCTGGAAAAAAAACGTTCGGTGAAATGCGAAACTTATAGGATACAATTTAAACCGTAAGAAAGGGCAATAGCGACCTAACCTTGTAACTCCAACGGTGTTACTTTCTTGGCAATTAGTGCAAAACAACGATTCGGCAGTTTGTTTTAGTTTTCTTGCACATTTGGCACAAGAGATGTAGCTCTAACCGTTGGTGTTGAGCACATCAAGGATGGTTTCGGTGCAGAAAAATTCTGCTTCCTATTATTTTTTAAAAATAAAATATAAAAAAACCATATAATACAATATCAATCCAATTATATGCCGAAACTACTTATGGGCAGCCGTAGTTATATAGGCAAACAAATCTAAGATTGAAACAGCTTCGATCTTGACAATGTTGTTAACTCGAGCATTGCGGTGAGACCATCATCAAAACCGCTATAACGGAAACAATGGAATGCAAGTTAGATAAATACAAAAACAGCAGGGAAGCTGGGAACGAAATCTGGCAGCTTACCCACTAAGCTGTAAACGCAACATAATTCATTGCGTTCCACGATTATCTTTAGCATTGTAGTCCTTATAGAACTAAGGCGGCCAATCACATCTTAGAACGAAGAAAATGTTAGTACAATTGTGGCAAGAAAAGGAAAGATAAAAGCTCGAAAACAAAAAGAAAACAAACCTGGGAGGGAACTGTTTGTGTTTGCGAGAGCGGTGAGTTCCTCATATGTTTTGAGGCGAAAAAGTTCGCGGGGAATCGTAAGAGTATTATCGGTGGATTCCACCAGTTTTTTCATGACGGTTAAACGTAATGAAACGTTGGAATCAGTAACTTTGAATGTGTTGTTGCTTCGCACAATTTCAAACTCTTCAAACTCTAACACAAAGCCCTCCTTTAAAAGGTGTTCAACCCGATTATACAAGACTTGACTAACGGAACCATGGAGCAAGGATGGAAAAATTGTATAGAACATGTAATTTTAATAGGGAATACATACCTTTTCATCAATTAGGAGGAAATCTATCCACATGAGTTGGCCCCCTTTTTTAGGATTACGAGCTTCCCACATGCGGAAAAGGCGAGCTGTTATTTTCTGGTTTGAGCGACCAACAATCAAATCAGAAAATTTTGACGGCATAGTACTCATTATGTTTTTGGGTCTAGTAGCTGTAACGAAAAATGAAAAAAGATATGGCAGTGTAAGAAATAGACTGAAGTGGCTGGGATTTTATAGAGGGCATGCGGTATGACAGGGAATGGACAGTGAATATTACGTAGAGAAGGTGGGTTAGTGGGTTGTGGGTAATTATGTATTGTTATAAATAGCAATAACTATTATATAATGGTTGAGTAGTGGGTGTAATTTGCTTAGTATTGTGGTTTTTTTGCTGGTGCATTAGTTTAGCTCACTGTTATCGGAGAGCAAGCATTCTTAGACACTTTTCTATTTTCTACAGTGGGTTTTAACAAGTGGAAGTTTCTCCAGCTCAGAAGGCGCCAGGTACAGATTTTGTTGGATATATTGGAGATAAAGTGATTGCAATGGCTGCAAAGGCATGACTTCTAGTAGCTCTATTGTATTTTTACATCGGCATTTATTTTCACATACTATTCAGATCTGTTGGTGGAGAGGCCTTTGATTGCTGATGGGTAGTTAGTTTAGATTGTTACATTGACATTTATCTTCACAGACTGCAGTTTTATTCTGGCTTTTTTTAGTACAAGTACACACTAAAAACGTGCGCATAATTGCATGTAGGTATTCGATGAATGCCTTCGTGCAATATCGGGTTTCAGGGGAACAGAGGATAATTTGGAGGAGCATCTATTGGATACACCATTTACATCTGACAGCGTAAGGGAAAAAAGTGTCATCAGCACCGTTTTATGGACTTGAGAATCCTGAATATGCTCAAGAGTCAATTTGCCAAGCAGGATGTGATTGATTACTGTCGTCTTCCTTGGTTGGCATCATCCTCACCAATGCCTCTAATTGCTGTAAACACAAGCTTTCTCCTGCAGCACATCATAGTCTCATATTATATCCATAGATTATACAAAGCAGGGTTATACTTATTCTTCTGATAATTGCAGATGTGTGTATGTATAGTTGTATTTGTAATAACAAATAATAAATACCTTTAATCAAGGCAGTGCAGATTGTTCAGTGGTTGCATTCAAAGTTTTTAAGAGAATGGTAACGTTTTGGAGTCTCTTGGGCTCTAGAAGATGTTTCCCTAGTGATGGAGTTTTGCTTTTCCCTTCATCGTTCTTCATCGAGCTCTCTCCTTCATATTCCACGTTGGAAAACTGGTTTGTAACTCTTTTATGCAAACATGAAATCCTGCATATTCAGCATGCGGGGAAACTAATCGTATAGTAAAAAATGTTTGGGGAATACTGGTGGGTTGACCTGGGTAAATTTTTGATTTTAGACAATCCATTACAAATACTATTGTTCGCAAGAAAAATTAGCAGGCATAAGAATATCTATTTTGGATTAAATCACCCGTGAGTTAGTACAATGCCTGGTCATATTGCGTTTACAACTTCTCTAACTAACATCGTATTTGAATATAAAATCTATTCTAGGAACCAATCATCTAGAGGCAACATATTACATTTAACGGTTCGTTGGAAAATATTGAGGGTTTAGCTATCTACATCTTCTGCAATTGCTGAAGAATGTGGTGCGCAACAACAACCTCTTTCGACGCAAAGTGTAAACCATTTCTGGGTTCTTGAAGGATACATCTGGTGACACCATCGACATGTGCAAATTATGGAAGCTATCTCATCATGTTAATCTGTTGTGATAAACCCTGCAAGCAAAAGATGAATGTTTAAATGGTAAAAAAAACCCAGAAGACAATGTCCAAGCAAACATGTACAGTATTGAAACAAAATCCAATAGATCGAGCATATTTTCTATAGATTTTTAAGCAACCTCCTTCAATTGAAATTCTAAACAATGTGTGGGTCTATGAGTAAAATGGGCATGGGAATATAGGCAGCAACTTCTGCAAAGGTTGATCTTCTCTCCATCCATATTCAGCAACTTCTGCAAAGGTCGAGCATCCCTATTCACACAGAACCATCACAATTGGCTTGGAAATATAGGAAACAGATAGATTCTATACCAATGGGTGATGATCATATGGTCCATCATTCCCCATAATATGGATCGTGATATTGATTTAAGACATACACCTACAAACTGAAATATAGAAAGATAAGCCACATCCAAAAGTATAGCATGGAACCTATAAACAATAACATTTTATATGACCAATTCCCAAAAAAAAAGTGCAAATGATCTAAAAATAAGGAAATGATTGTGAAGATCTGAACATAATAAAATAGACAAAACAATGAGACCAATGAGCAGATAAATTTTTTGTAAAACAACACCGACATCCCTTGCGTCTGGAGGATACTAAACAGCAAGCATTCGATGTAGCATATTCCACTTCATTGAATCTACAATCAGAGACATAAACGACAGCGTTAATAGATGAATATCGTGATATAACAACATGGTCGGAATTCTTACACGGAGAACCCATGGAAATGCTTCTCAAAGAACCATATTTGCCCTCCATAGATCATTTGAAATTGCAATAGAGGGCAGTATCATCGATTCCTCTTGTCTGTAAATTTCTTCAACTATATTCAAGTGAGAATATTCCTTCGGCCTTCAGTTAGAGATACGAATGAGTAGCCTAGAGTAATGGAAAATACAGGAAAATATTCTTCTTCGAGATATTCTGATACCTCTTCGGCGACAACAAATCGAGCAAATGCCGAGAATTAGGCGGAAGCGTCTCCGACGGTGCCTCACGTTTGTTTTTTTTTTTTTTTTGCTCATCTCTTGATAGCCTGCGATGCAATCTCCGACTTTGCGCAATGCTGTGTGATTTCCTTTCTTTTCCCAGCAGCTCTGTAACATATTTCGAAGTATGTTATGTTTAGTTATCAAGCTTATTTTTAATAGTATGCAAATGAGCAATGGATAGGTTAAACAATAGAGGATATGAATGGGAAATATGTGTCATAAAGAGAAACAATGAAGCCATTAGGAAATGATAAATGGATACCTTCCAGAAAGAATCTGAGCGTTGTTTGAAGGGCGCATGGTATTTGAAAATCTTTTGGCCCTATTTTCTTGTTCTGTATTCACACGCATTGCAGCAACATCTTTCTCTATTCTAGCTACTTACCTTCTCTTCTTCTTCGCTTCAACCTCCATAGATTTTTCTCTCTTTTACCGTTCATCATCATAAATAGATGTAACACATTGTTTATATAACTTGGTAATGGTCGTGTGTAGAAATTTCGAATCGAGCTTGCAGAAAGGGTGAACCAATTGAAAAATAAGATTTAGAATGGAGAATCTAGATCTAGGTGTGAACAAAAATCAAATGTTTGAAACCTTTGTACCCATGAACATAAATGTAGAATTACCTTAATGATAAGCCTTGTTGATCGGGAAGAAGTTTCCGATGAGAAGCCCTCCCGCTCCCGCTCGATGAGATTGACTCTGTGAAAATGATTTTAGTAACGGCATCGAGAATAACTTCACGGTCAGTCACTCTAGGAAGGTCGGGAAAGTTTGCTCCAATTAGAGCAACCTGACACAAAATTGAGTCTTATAGAGCGTTTTCCAGACAAGAAGGAACGAAAGTTCTCAAAATCTTCTTCATCCAAGAGAGAAGGTGACACCCCCATTATCCCTTGTAGACTGAGTGATTTACACGCATCAATATCGAAATTGTTTTCTCAAATTCACAATGAATAAAACTCTAACCGGAACCTGAAAACCCAATTCTACATTTGCATCATAGGCTCGAAGATTAATCTAAGCTAAGGAAATCTATATATTAAAGAAAGGAGCGAGAGAGCACGAACCCGATGTGCAGTGAAGAGGCCGGGGCGGTGGAGGGGAAAAAAGACCTAGATAACCGAAAAATCTAGAAGAAATTGACTTCCTCCATCTTCAGAAACCATCTACTTCCTCCATCTTCGATTGCGGAGGATGGCATCGATTTTGAGAGTCGTTCGGTATTCTTCATCATGGGAGAGAGGATAGATCGATTTCATGGGGTGGCTTCAGTTTTTGAGGGCCTTTCGGTAGTCCTCCTCGTGGGAGAGAGAAAGAGAGATCCTAGGAGAAAACGGAAATGGAATCAACTTTAGGTTTTTTAATAAATACAGATGGTGACGTTGAGGGCTGAGAGGCGAGAAGCTCTCTAAAACCAGAAAAAAACTTACCCTTTTAATATATAGATTTTATTTTATTTTTTTAATTGATTTTCGTTTCCCCCTAAATTTATTGCTCTATGGCGACCTCAAACCTAACCTAATCACAGACCCAAATAAAAATTCTCATTACCTCCACATAAATGACCAAGGATGTGTCATTCTAGTCTCCAAAAAAACTCATCGGTGAGCTATATTCTTTGTTTTACAACATTAATTCTCATTTTTTATAGTTTTATTGGTTTATGTGGATAATATTTTAATTGTTGATAATAACTCATCTGCATTAAGTCTTTGAAACATGTTTTGCGTTTAAATTTTAAGGTAAAAGATCTTGGATCTTGTAAATACTATTTAGGTTTAGAAATATCTCATAACAATAATGACATTTGTTTAGCCTAAGATAAAGACAACTTGAATTATTAGAAAACTTTGGACTACTAGAGTCTAAACCAATAACTGTACCCATGGAAGTTAATGTCAAATTCTCAAGTGATGGTGAATTATTGTTTGATCCTAAGTTTTACATAATGTTCATTGAAAAATTAATCTAAGTCACCATAATAAGCTAGATATTTCTTTTCTTGTTAATAAGTTCAGTCAATATATGCAATCTCCTACAAACTTCAACTTTTGGCATCTAAAAGAGTCTTATGATACTTAAAAGGTAGCCCATGCCAAGGGTTTTTCTATCTTTTCATTCTTAGTGCCAAAATATTGGCCTTCGCAAACACAAACTATGTATCGTGTTTAAATTTGCGTAGATCAATTAGTGGTTACTATGTATTAATTGGTGACTTTTTAGTCTCGTAAAAATACAAGTTACAGTATCTCAGAGCAACCAAGGAGTAGAATACCGCTCTACGACTAATGCTACATGTGAATTGGTATGAATTTCTAACTTGCTTCATGAATTATCTTTCCTTATCCCCACTCATGATTTGTTATTTTTTGATAACACAACGACATTACATATAGGTCAGGCAATTTTGAGTTTCGTTTCGATTTTCGGTTCGAATATAATATTGAGTACAGGTTATTCGGTTTTAAAAAATAGTAACAAAAAAACAGAACTTAAATCGGGTTAGTTCGATTCGATTGTACAACGGTTCGTTTGAATTATATCAATAAAATATTATAACAGAAGTAAACTCGAACCCTAATTTTTTTAGTTATTATTCGATTATTTTGATTTCACCGGTCATTATCATATAAAATTATAAATAAACAATAATATTTAAAATATTTCAAATAATTAATATGTTTTACAAAATAAAATATAATATATTATTTAAATTTGATATTTCATCCTTAATTATTAACATGTAATAGATAAATATTCATTTAATAAATATAATTTACACATATTATTATATTTTTAAATAACATCCACGGTTATTTGGTTAATAACCAAACCGAACAAATCTAATCGGTTTTTAAACTTTTATACCCGATCGGTTATTTTATATATACCCGAACCGAACTGAATTACTATTTTTCGATCTGATTTGGTTTGGTTTTATATATGTGAACCGAAATGTCTACCCCTAATTACATATCGCAAGCAACCATGTTTATCACTAGCATAGAAAATAGCTATAAAATTGACTACCACATCGTTCGAGAATGACTACTATCGTGATTCATAACGGCAATGCACGTGCAAACACATAACCAAATCGCGGATATCTTAACAAAGCTTCTCTCATCGCAACAATTTAATACCTTAACCTCTAAGATGAGAGTAATATAAATTTACTCTCCATCTTGGAGGGGAGTATAAGAATGTAAATAACATTTTTTCATTGTTAATTGTAATTACTAGTATGTAATCCGCGCTACGCAAGGACTAATATATACAAATATTATTTATTATTTCAATCAAAATTCAAATTTTAAATTTTTTTTTGTATTATCAAAATTATGTGAGTTAGAAAATGTAAATAATTGAATAATATAAAATTTAATAGTTTATTGATAAATGTACGTAGAAAAACAATATATATAAAATATATAGTTGGTAATGATATTATAACATAAAGCCTTTTTTGTATAATGTTTAAAATATTTAACTCTTAGGATTATTCCATTTCTCTATTTGTTTCGTGATAGAAACTGCAACATTGAAAACTCCAATTTCTATTCTTTTTGAATCCTAATACTTTAATATTCTCTAAGAATTCACTCTTACTTATCGGTCTCATACTCAATTCCTTCATCTTCTCCGTCTTTCAATTTTTTGTTCGGTTTTCAAAGCTTTTTCTCTCTTATTCAAAGCCTTCAGTCTTGTTTCAAGAACCTTCTACTTCTCCTTCATTATTTTCACATCTTTGTCCAAAGCTGACTATCTCTTCGCCAACTTCACTACATCACTCTCGGTGGCTTATTTTATCTCATTGTGCGCTACTTCAGGTTCACCTTCATTTTTTAACGATCCATTTGCTTGCTTCTTTCAAAAATATAATAGATTCTCTCAACCAAGGACTTGCAATTAGTGGTCATTCCTTTAATGGAATATCCTTCAAGTGGCCTCAATATGACCAAATAGTTCCTTCAAGAACCGTGCTGCTACAAAGAATATAGGTTTTCCCTTGTTTGGTTGATTGAGTTCTAAAGGAAGAAAATTCTCAAATCAAATATAATGGCAAAACCATATCCAAAAATGAATTAACATAAACAAAAAGGCTCTTTCTTCGAGCTATTGTTAAAGGCTATAGCATCAACCTTAAAATGAAAGAAACATATTGTTCACCATTTTTCAAGCACGCCTACAAAGATAATTTATTTACATAACTTATGATTTACAAGCAAGAATACCTCCGCTAATTGCTTGCTAACATCATAATCAATCTATCCCTATACAAATTGATAGTATTAAAAGAATTGTGAAGAAGTGAGTGAGAGATCATAATTTTACTAATGGGTTTGATTAGATGCCTGCCTTTAAGCTTCTCCCAAACAGACTTGTTGATTCTTTTGGAAACTTACCTCTGGTAGACCTACATCAACACAATAACCAATCCAATCACATACAGAAGAAACAGAAGAAAGTACTTGAGGAACTTAGTGTTAGATCATTAACAATCAAATTTGTGGTAAACCTTACTGAAAATCAAGCTGTTGACAGAGAGAATCCACCAGCTTACAAACACTCATGAATAATATTGAGAATTAAAAGAGTTTTATTTCCCCATTAATATAAATAACTTTAAATATGAATACTATTAAAAAACGATAAATCATGTTTGAATAAATTGAATAATCAAAATAAGAGACAATGAGCAAAAAACTTTCTTTTTATTACAAATTTTGTTTTTAGGTATTGTATTACAAATATAAAATTTTTATAATTTAAACTTAATATTTATATAAAATTTAATTTATTTAGGATATAAATTATTTAATGATATAAATTATAGTACAAAAAGTATTCAATAACTAGATAAATATAAATATTATAATAATTATTATTATTATAGATTGTGAAATATGTAATTTATATGTTTTGAAACATGTTATTTAATATAATTGATATATAATATTATTTCATTTATTTTTTATAATTTTTTTATGTAAATTCTTTTGTAGGTTAAACTTTTATCAAAATTAAATGAAATTTAAATGGGGATAAATGGGTAAGAAAAGAAGTTTTCTCATGGATAGATTTTTTTTTTGCAAGGTAAACATTTAATAATTCTTACTGAGATGACTTCACGAGAAGCAACCTTGCAAAGATTATTATATATATAATTTAGTTAATTAGGTTATTCTCGTTTGTAAGACTTGAGTCAGATTTAAGGCCCAGAGTTAGATTTTATGTGTGTTTGATAAATTTTGTTTTGAAGTTCAAACTCAGAATTTGGACAAGGAATTTAGAATCACAAATTTTGGACGCTGAAATTTTTAGCATTTGGATTCGGATTTCGAATCCAAACCAAAAAATACTCTTGAAAATTGAAAATAAAAAGTTTTCCTTCTCTCATCCTCCGTTTTATTTCCTCTGGTATTCTGTTATCGATTACTTATTTGACTATGGTCTCTCTTGCTCACTCTACTTCTAAGATAGTTAGTTACTGTTAATTATTATAAATGAAATCGAATAATGATATTTTATTTTTTATCAATAAAATGTACTTTCTTTTGTTTCTCTTGAAAACTTCAATAATTATGTGTACTTTTTATATTGAAATTAAAATGCAAAAATTGCACAGTTGATTCCTTCATCCAAAAAAGATGGTTTGATGTACTTAATTTCTATTCGGTGTGAACTCACAAAACAAAATGGTTCAATCTTGTTTTCTAAACAATTTATAAAATTTTTATCCATTTAAATTCATTATGAAGTTACAAAAAATATTGATTTACTAGTTGAAATATATTATAATCTTAATTAAGTATTTATCTTAAATATTAAAATATCGAAGCCAATACAAAATCATAATACAATTAAAATACTCAAATAAATATAAAATCATAAAAATATTAAAATACCAAATTGAAACTATAAAAAATACTTTTTCATTTTTTAATCAATCCCATTTCATTTAGCGAATGACATATGTCATCTGCATCCACTAAAAAATTGTTGTCCTCCTTTTTCCATTGGTCCAATTGAATACTAAGGATTGATTACCCAATTTCTCGCTTATAATAGAATCTCCATAGTCGAGGGAGGAGCCTGAAAGAAAAAAAAATGAAAAATCAGTTATATAAAGAGGTTAGTGTAGAAAGCATGTTACGAGAAAGTTAAGATATTACCAATAGAGTAATCTCTCATGTTTAGACTTAGAAAAGATCGGTCTTCATTTTGCTTGCCCTGAAAACCATGTCCAAAATCTAAATCAAAAAGAAAGAAAAAATGTAGCAAATACAAATGTCACTACTACAATTACAACAACTGCAATGTTGATTGTGTTCTACCATACATGTTTCAAAATTAGAAAAGTCTTTAATTGTCCATAAGTATCTTACAAGACAGTTCCACACAACAACAACAAGCTTTATAGGAATTAACTCCCTAAAAATTGTCGTTGTATGGCATCAAGAGCTTTGAAACATGTGAATTTAAAACACTTGCATCTCATATCTAAAACATTTGCATCTCGTCATCGATCATTTTGATATTATAATTTTTTGATGAAGAGTAAATCCTGATGATGGAATTTCCAGAAACAAATAGAAAAAGGGTAAATCAGAGACATTAATCAAAGAATACTAATATACAGTTTCATCAGGTCCATCTCTTTACATTTGCTCGAAGACATGGTTAATGTTGTACTTTTTCTTCATACCCCTTCGCCATTCATCTCTTACTCGATTCAATTAGAGCCCTAGACCAAACCCAGAATTCTAGAAGAAAATATGTGAAGAAAACACGCCAAAAGCAAATGATAAACGTTGGCCATCTGGTCGATCCCAATATCAAACCTGACTCCTCTGACATCCTTATCCTCGCTTCCCCCACCGAAAGAATCTCGCACCTCGCTCACGTATACCCTGCTTGTGTCGCTGAACAACTCGTTGCAAGAATCCATACCAATGGCAGACGAAAAATACGAGTAGGCGCCATGAGGTCCGATGGATCAGCACCTTCGGATCCTCTCGTCGACACCGCTTCCTTTTTCTCACCACCAAAGCAATGGAGGCCCAATATTATCCAAACGACTCTTTCTCTTCCCGATAGAGCAAAAAAGATGAAATGAAGGTTCTCTCGCCAACGCCACTTCCTTTTTCTCACCGCCAAAGCAATAGAGGTTCAATATCACCCAAACGACTCTTTTCTTTTCCTTTAGAGTAAAAAGAATCAACCATAAATTTCCACTACAAGAAATTCACGGATTAGGGACTGAAGATTCAGTCCCTAATCTGTCCGGAAACTCATTTAGGGACTGATTAGGGACTGGCACGAGCCGTCCGCAAACGAGCGTCGGCAATCAGTTCCAGTCCGCAATTCGTCCGGAAATAAGAACGGTAAATGTAGACCGCAAACTGTCCGTAATTCTGGACGAAAATGTTAGTCCGAAAACCGTCGCGAAATTTCCGGACAGAGCAATGCCGTCGGGAAATTTCCGGACGGCATTCCGCCGCCGAGAATTTCCGGACGGCGACAAACCGTCGAGAATTTCCGGACGGCGACAAACCGTCGGAAAATTTCCGGATGGCGACAAACCGTCGGAAAATTTCTGGACGGCAGCCTTCTGTCCGGAATTTAAAAAAAAATAAAACATGAAATTTTAAAAAAACTGAAATTAGTCGGTATCAATTGTACAATGGTTGTTCTCCGTAAATGAATTTTCCCATCATATGATCCCCACATTGTTTAATAATCAAAAATCGCAATTTCCCAAACAATTAATAATATTTAAAACCACGTTTGATCAGACAAAGCTTTCTAGGCTGCAATTTTCATCAAAAAGTAGTCAAATTTTAAATCAAACTACTTAGAGCCCAGTGCATATATCATCAAATCAAGGAAACACAAAAATCTATGACTCTAGACGATGGATCCTTAGCGAAAATGCTTATTGCTTTCATCAATTAAATATCAGGTCTCAAAGATTCATGCCATCACAGGATCCTCATCTACAGCCATAAACAATGAAAAATATACAAGAATAAACTTATGTCGTAGAAACTTATTCGCTATGCATGTTCGACATTCACGAAGGCCAGCGACTCAACGTTCCTGCAAAACTTTCCCGCTTCCTAGAAATCGATAAGAACAACATCCCTTCGTTCGAACTTCGAAGGAAAAATCCAATCTGAGAAGCGGAATGATAACGAAAACAAAGCGAGACATATGTATATATACATAGAGGGAGAGAGAGAGAGAGAGAGAGAGAGAGAGAGAGAGAGAGAAGAGACGCTGAAGCTCAACTCTGGGGAGAGATGGTGTGAAATTTAAAGGGAGATTTGGGATTTAGGGTTTTTCTTCTGATGTACAGCGGCGGAATAGCTTAATTGGGCCTGAAAAAAGTCCATTAATCTTTATTCCGAGTTAAGCCCGGCCCGACTCTTTATACTCTTGGTTTTATTATATGCTAA
>CM071862.1:10090945-10111955 GCA_036759665.1 Gynandropsis gynandra
GAATTTCTCGAGGGCTTTGTCCATGATTTCAAGCGGAGAAGCATTGATGAGTTCCTTGGCAAGCTGTTCGTAATCCTCAACAGCTTCTTTCTCTTCGACTTCTGTGAAATTCAGACATGAAATCAGCCGAAATAAACACTAACCAACGAAGAAATCAGCGAAATTAAACATGAGGAAATGGTCATCGATCCAAAAACTCAAGCCTTAATCAGCGTGTACAAATCTCGAAACCCTAAACCAAAGACCAAATCAACCCCAGACCAAGAACAATGATGGAGATGGGAATTCCAGTTCGTAAGAGCTCCAAATAGGTCTCTCTCGATTCTCTCTTTGAATTTCAATACCCTAGATCTTCGTCAAGATACAAAAAACACGATTCCTTTGTCGTAAAAATAAATTAAATTACTGCAGAACATATAAATTGACCTAAAAATCTAGATCAATCAGTTGGAAGAACAAAAAAACAGAGAGAGAGAGAGAGAGAGAAACAATCACTAACCAATTGATCGAAGGCGAAGGCTTCTAACACCAAGGAAATGGAGGAAGAACCCTAAATCATGGAAAATCGGAGGAAAAATGGACGAAATCAAAGAGTCGCACCGTCTAAAAAATTCGAAGCCTTCAACTGCGAGGAAAGTTCCGACTCTTTGTACTCTTGGCATAATGGTAATTGCAGACGGATGACTCAACAGTCCGCAAATTGCGGACGGATGACTCAGCAGTCCGCAATTTGCGGACCGAAGAAATTTTAGTCCCGATTCCGTCCCGAATTCCGGACGACTTAGGGACTGCCCATCGGTCCCCAAATTTAAGGACGGATTCGGGACGGTTTTCTTAATACGTCGTTAATTAGTCCCTAATTCGTCCCTAAATTTAGGGACAGATTAGTCTGTCCGCAAATTCAGTCCCGAAATCCGAATTTTCTTATAGTATTCATTCCCTTTCATGTAGAATAAATTTCATTCATTAAGGTCTGAAAAACGAATAATAACGTAGATTGCGAAATATATAATTGATAAAAAAATAAATGAAAGAATTGTTTATGGATAACCTGGATAGCTAAAGATCAAATCTAACGTTGCAGCGCGAAGATACTCGTTTTCTTTTTTGCATTATTTATATATAGACCAGAAAAGGAATCCACGCATGCGCGACATGTTAAAAATTTGCAAATATATAATTAAATTAATCTATTAAAAATAAATCGATATATTAAAAATACTAAAAATATTGGTTCATGACATTGCGTATATATTATTTAATTATTTTATCGAATAATTAGTAAATATGAAACTAATTGAATATCAATGGGGTGAAAATATATTGCACTGAACTATGAATGTGAATATTTGTCTGAAATATAATTAATTGTTATAATATTTGTCTGAAATAAGTATACTATTAATTTTTTTTTCATATAAATACGTAAATTTGTTATATTTTACATATAAAATTTAAAATATGAAATTTTACAATATTTTGTAGTTTATATAGTTTTATATAACATATTTATATGATTATTTATCTAAATTTTATTTATTTATCTTATTTCATTAATTTCTAATAATTTTAAATTATTTTATAACCCAAATTTCTTTTAAATATACTATATGTTTTTATTCATCTTAATATATAAGTTTTTTAATATAATTACATATAATATTTCATAAATTTTAAAAATAAAAACTTTGTACGGATTTACATAACAAAGTTATATAATTATGTCTATATTTTATTTATTTAATTTATTTCATTACTTTCTAATATTGTTCTTCAATTTTTTATAACCAAATTTTCACATAAATATACTATATTCTTTTGTACATATAAATAAGTAAATTTTTTATATCCTTTAAATTAATATATTTTTTTGTGTTTCTTTAAAATATTAATATTACTAATATATAATTCATTTAAAATAATTTATGAATGATAATTAATATAAAATAAAAACAAAATAAAATAATAATAGGATGATGAGGTGGCAGCATGAGAGTTGAGAGATTTTGTAACTTTTTATACATAGTTCTATATAACATATTATATGATTATTTATCTATACTAGGTATATACCCGCGCGATGCGCGGGAAGATATATCATTGTAAGTTTGAAAATCTTATAAATGTTATAGAGTAGTTCAATGAAGAAGATTAAAACATTTCAATGGTCGTATATGACAATGTATTGAATGAAATGAATCACAATATAAATGAGTGAATATGAGAAAGAATGTTATTCGTAAAGCCTCCTATTAGGAGAAATGTTATATTACCGACATCCGAAAAAAGTGCAGTATTGTGTACGGTGGATAATGGTTGCCATAGGTGAGATCGACTAATGGATGTCATCACAGTTTCAGTCCTACCCCCGCATGACTGGTAAGATTTGACAAAAATCACCACCTAAAAGAATTGTTTTCCTCCGAAAGATTTACCAGCTTGTTCTTCATCGTCCATAGACATTATATCTTTCAATGTGCGGTCAAGTGCTTCAAATGCGTGTCGATGTGCCATGGGAGCCTCATCCCATATAATTA
Source organism: Gynandropsis gynandra (assembly GCA_036759665.1). Lineage (NCBI taxonomy): Eukaryota > Viridiplantae > Streptophyta > Magnoliopsida > Brassicales > Cleomaceae > Gynandropsis > Gynandropsis gynandra. The sequence continues at coordinate 10,093,483 of CM071862.1, forward strand.
ATTCTGCTTTTTTCAACAATTCTGCAACCATGCTTCCCTGTTTAATGTCACATGTTGATCCTTCGTGCAAATCTAGAGGGATTTTGAACCTTGAATGTGCAGTTCTACCCCCTGTGAGAATTAGTGCAGCTATGCTACGGGTATCACAACTTTTCCTATCGATCTGATCTTGGAGATAAGCGTTCTATACAAGTAGGTTTTTCCCGTACCACCTGCTCCATAAAGGAAAAAAAACTTTCCTTCTCTACATTTCATTGAGTCCATCACTGTTGTTTAAATTTTCAATTGTTTGTCGTTGATTGTTGCAATTAACTCCATATGCACTTTCTTCTCTAATGGTTCATCGAAATGTAGATCGTGACGTAATACGGTATTCGCGATGTCAGATAGGATGCTTGATTCATTTTCGTTAAGCAACGTCTCGAGTTCTATAAGAGTGTACTGCTGAAGCTCGTCCGTTAACAGTTGAAGATCGGTAAACCTAAATTCTTTTTGTTTTTTAAAAAGTATATCATCTGAAAGAAATTTCCAACACTCATTCTATCTCAACCGGTTTGCTAACTTCACAATACACCAATAATGTAGAACAACAGGATCAACATCTTCCGAGTAAGAATGCAGCTGCGTTGAATAAGAAATCATCAAATGATCACTGTTGAAGGAATGCAGAAAGCCGAAGAACACAAATGCATCCATGGAGACACTTTCCAATATTATAGCCACAAAATGACCCCACGGAAAAGAAGTTGATTCCCTTTGTAAAAATCAATCCGTCGGACTAACATGTCTATGTTACTGATCTACTTAGAATGATCCATGTATTTGAGAAGCTCAATTTCGATGCATTTGACAATCGTACATAACTTAATCACACAAGTATATGGCAACCTTGTTCAAACTAAACGGCGTGAATCAGAAGAACCACAAATGGATGAAAGCCAAATCAAAGGAAGAAGAAGAGACAAGTAGGGGAAAATGGAGAGATTACCCGTATTTGAATTTCACGGTGTCGTTGGTTTATTTTATTGAGGTTTGAATCCAGAACTTGGCGTGTTCTTTGGATCGAAGATTGGAGACTTCTTTTATACCTGATCGATGAAACGGTACTTGTTTGAGATTTGAATCCAGAACTTGGAGTGTTCTTTGGTGGGTATTATGGCAGCCCAAAGAGAAACACGTGGAAAGGAATTCATATAAAAGGGTCCTCATTTACTTCACGACCTGAAGGCAACAAGAGTAAGACATCCCAAGCTTGTTCCTAGACGCATGGAAGGTGGTTTGGATCAAAATAAACTGTACCTGGTTCAAGGAATTCTTTGGGGTTTCATATTCTGATGCTACAAAAAACAAAAAATTACATACAATTCACTTTTGTGTTAATGTTTTGTGCAACAAACAAAACACGATGATAAAACATGCATGGCAGTGAATGTGGAATCCAACATGTTTCAGTATATTTTGCAAACCTCAGTCATATATAAAAAATAACTTTAAGTTGTTAGAGATGTTAAACCTGCTTTGTGTTCCAAGTAAATAATGACTGCAAATCTGCCGTTATGTTGAGCGTCAAGCTGACCTGCATGAAGCAGAATATCATAAAATAAGTAGACAAAAATATATGGCTGGTGGCCAACCAAAGAATCTCAAATGACGAAATACCAGACTGGAATATCATAATCAAATTCCTTGACATATGAGATTGATGATAACTCTTAGGATCAAATAAAAGGATCCCAAAAACTTAAATCGAGCAGTGATTTGGATAAAAATGGCATCCATATCTCAAGGCTACCAAATTCAAACATCCCAATAACATGACAAAGGTCATGCAAAATTAGAGAATAAAGATCACAACTCATAACGGATATGAGTTATGGAGCACCCATCTAAGCATTTCTTAGCAAATCTATAGGTATCGATACGTGTAAAGGTATAGATTATCTTAGAATTTTCAACTTCTTAGTCGACCAATACCACCTCCATAGATGGATGATGAATATGCTTAGGCCATCAAATTAGAAATAAAAGACACAATGAACATATTGTGGCCATCATATTGGACAAAGAAACATAGCGCAAAAACTCTAAATGCACTCAAGCATATGTCAATTCCGGACAAATCACCAAGTAAAAGGCAAAGCCATGCAACCTTACCTCATCATTTCCATGGGGCTGCTTCTGAAACCAGTTGCTATTCAATATCTGCAACCAACTTAATAAATGGGTGGCATAGTTGCTGATCAAGAGAAGATCCGCTAGCATGATAAACGACATAAGAACTACCTTCAGGAGGCCATTGATTTGGGTGACGTTGAGCTAGGGCACCTTCCAAAGAACCAAAATAGAAGCTCTCCTTGGAATCACCTGGCACAGAGGTAATATTCTTTAAACTATAAAAACAAGCAACGAGCTATAACGCATCCAGAAACCAAAGAAAAGAAACCTTTGGAGCTCGAGGATGGGTCAAGTTTCTCAGCATACAATGGTGTGTAGCCTAAAAGGTCCCCACGAAGCAACACCATCTTTTCTTCCAAAGGGAGAGCGAAGAACTTGTTGCTCTCTTTAAAAACCATGTGCATCAACTCTTCTGAAATGCCATGATTCTTGACATAAAAGAATCCGTGCTTCAGACAGGCCTAACAAGCATAACATCAAACGACAAAAACATGGTCCTAAGCAAACACCATCGTAGCTCAAACTCAATTCACTATACGAGGAAGCACTTTAGATCAAGAGTAAATGATTATAAAGACTATAAAGAGGAAGCTTTTCAAGCACAGATGCATGTACACACATTTATGCATAGAAAAGTGAATCGATACCTACCTTCTTGACCTTCTTCACCAGCACTACGTTCGCCGAAAACCTGAGAGAATCTCTATTCCAGCGGCGAAGGTGGGTCCGCCGGAGATGCGACGACCTCATCATCACCGTCCATTTCCTCCCCCCTTCTCTCTCTATTCCTATCTCTCTAATAATCTAATGATTTGAGGAATCAACGGCCGATAAATTACCAGGGAAATCAGGAAGCACGACGGATAAGGAATCGCTGGAAACCATAGCTTCCGATTTCGAGTTTTCCGTTTGAGCGAAATCGAATCAGGGGTTATAGGTCGACTCGCGTGACTGCCGTCATGGATCCTGAACCAACATCGAATCAAACCCTGAACCCGAAACCCAGAAACTAATTCGAATCAGGAAAAAATAAGGCTTTTTATCTCGATTTCGATTTCGATTTTGTCCTCGGCTCCAAGAACTCGGCTTCTGTGTTAACAAAGAACAAAAAATGAGATTGGTTCTGTGCAAGAATGCAAAACCACATTACATACACTAAGGGAATATGAACCCTAAGGCATTGGAACCACATTACAGACAAGCGGGACAAACCTGAAATCGCAGAGGAAGGATCCCAAAGAAAATGTGGGCCGCTGTTTCACATAGCATATGAGATCAAAGCGGGGGGAACAAAAGGGGAAACCCTAAAACGAAGGGTACTCTCGGAGAGATAGATTTGGATTTCAGAGCGATCCTTGCAGAGAGAGTGATCATTGACAAACATATGATCGATATTAAAGAGTCTCGTGCTGCTGTAGCTGCTGGAGAAGAGCTTGCAGGGTGAGGAGATCGTGGGAGAGAGGAGAGATCGTGGGAGAGTGGGAGAAAAGGTGAAGTGAATGTTAGGGGTGACGTGGCCGTCTGAGAAGCGTGCATCAGAATCAAGGAAAAACTTGCCTTATTAATATATAGATTTTATTTATTTATCTCATTTCATTAGTTTCTTATAGTTTTCAATTATTTTATAACCCAAATTTCATTTAAATATACTATATATTTTTATTCATATAAATATGTAAGTTTTTTTAAATATAATTACATATAATATTTCAAATTTTCAAAAATAAAAACCTTATACGGATTTACATATGAAATATATATGATTACGTCTATATTTTATTTATTTAATTAGTTTCATTAATTTATAAATTTTTTCAATTTTTTTATAACCAAACTTTTATATAAATATACTATATTATTTTGTTCATTTAAATAAGTAAATTTCTTATATCCTCTAAATTAATATAATTTTTTTATGATTCTTTAAATATTAAAGTTACTAAGATATAATTCATTTAAAGTAATTTATACATATTAATTAATGTAGAATATAAAATAAAATAAAATAATAATAGGATGTTGAAACTTTTTATATATAGATATGATAGTGATATCAATGTTATAAAATATATGATTTGTAAAACGAAATTTTTTAGATATAATATAATAGATAAACCGTATGTATATGTTTATCTATCTCTATTTTATTTATTTGTCTCATTTCATCAATTTCTAATATTTTTTTTAATTTCTTATAACGAGACTTTCATGTAAGTATACTATTAATTTTTATTCACATAAATACGTAAATTTGTTATATTTTACATATAAAATTTGAAATTTGAAATTTTACAATATTTTGTAGTTTATATAGTTTTATATAATATATTTATATGATTATTTATCTAAATTTTATTTATTTATCTTATTTTATTAGTTTCTAATAATTTTAAATTATTTTATAACCCAAATTTCAATTAAATATACTACATATTTTTATTCATATTAATATATAAGTTTTTTAATATAATTATATATAATATTTTATAAATTTCAAAAATAAAAACCTTATACGGATTTACATAACAAAGTTATATAATTATGTCTATATTTTATTTATTTAATTTATTTCATTACTTTCTATTTTTCAAATTCAAAAATAAAAACCTTATACGGTTTTTCAAATTTTTATAACCAAATTTTCACGTAAATATATTATATTCTTTTGTACATATAAATAAATAAATTTCTTATATCCTTTAAATTAATATAATTTTTTGTGTTTCTTTAAAATATTAATTTATTAATATATAATTCATTTAAAATAATTTATGAATTGTAATTAATATAGAATAAAAATAAAATAAAATAATAATAGGATGACGAGGTGGCAGCATGAGAGTTAATGATTTTGTAACTTTTCATATATAGTTTTATATAACATGTTTATATAATTATTTATCTATATTTTATTTATTTATCTCGTTTCATTAATTTTTTATAGTTTTAAATTATTTTATAACCCAAATTTCATTTAAATATATTATATATTTTTATTCATTTAAATATATAAGTTTTTTTAAATATAATTACATATAATATTTTAAAAATTTCAAAAATAAAAACCTTATACAGATTTATATATCAAATACATATGATTTTATCTATATTTATTTATTTAATTAATTTCGTTAATTTATAATTTTTTTCAATTTTTTTATAATCAAATTTTTATATAAATATATTATTTTTTTGTTTATATAAATAAATAAATTTTTTATATTCTCTAAATTAATATAAATTTTTGTGATTCTTTAAAATATTAATACTATTGATATAATTTATTTAAAGTAATTTATGAATATAATTAATATAAAATAAAAAATAAAATAAAATAATATTAGAAGGATAAAATGATATTATGAAAATTTGAAAGATTTTGTAACTTTATATGTATATATATATATATGATTTCATATTGATCTTTTACATTGATGATATTTACTATTAATTGGTTCCTAAAACTTTGCAGTATTACGATTTCGTCCCTGAAGTTTATAAATAAATAATTTTCGCTCATTATGTTCCATTTCACCCTCTCACCTAAAATTTTTCAGGATTTGAGGGGTTAGGGCTCGAAGTCGCCGTAGCCGCCTGTGCTTCTTCGCCTTCCGACTCCGTGCTACAGTCGTTAATATCTTTTTCCGGCGAATCGAGCTGGACATATTCTGGTGGCTCCGTGCTGTTTCCATTATTCTCATCGTGATTCCTCCTCATATTCTCTCCCCTCACGATGTTCAACACGATTCCATTGTGCGTCTTCTCTGTCTGAAGATAATCGCCTTCCGTTACTGTGATGCTATACAAAGCATTCGACTCGTTCTCCGATCTTCTTTCGGAGGAAACGGGAGAGTTAGGGATCGTGACCGAGCCTCTGATCTCCGACAATTCAACATCGACGACGTCAAGATTCTGAACGAAGTCGATGAACATCTGTGCAGACGTGGTCCTCATCAATGGTCCGCCGGATCTCGTCCATCCACCGTCTGCGGATTCGGTGTCGCTCCCATCGTGAGAATTGCTGCAATTGGTGGACCGGTTGTTCCTATTGGACCCACTCACGACTTGTTGGTACATCGACGAAGCTTCCGCGAGAAGATCATCTTCCACGGACCCGGTTGAATTATCACGTGCGATGCAGTTCCAGGAAGGGATTCTTCTGGGGGCATTGATTCTGGTGGTGCCGGCCAAAGTGTGTTGTGGTGAGGTAGACGAGGGTGCTGCGGCTGCGGCGGCGGCTCTCCGAGCGATGCGTTTGAGGCGGCGCATGTGGTTGAGGGCTGAAACGCACTCGTCGAGTGCGACTTCGATTCCACAGTTTGCTTTAATGGCCGCAAGCTTCTCCCAAGTGCATCTTCTTCCTTGGTTCGCTGCCTTTTGGACCTCTACATTCGTAGGATTCTGTATGAGCTTCAAGTACTGAACACAAACAAAACACCCGACGCGCTTAATCATGATCTTGAAGCCTTTGCAACGGTTGTAAAAAGCATCGTTCGTACGATCCAATTCACATTGGAAAGATCGGATTTTTGAGGTAGGAGGGATGTTTACAATGTCAAATCACTTTGAATCCAAAATGGAGGAATTTTCATGATGATCGACATTGATTACCTGAGAAAGAGTTGCCGGCATTACGATAGTGACATCGCCTTCCCAGTCTTGAGCGAACAGCTTGGCGACTTCTCTCAGAGGAAGCCCTAGTTCGAGTACTTGGTTGCATCTGTGCTTCACTTCCATCTCCGCAAGTTGTGCGAGCTTTCAAGATAAAAACAGTAAAATCGGTATTCTGTCAGCAATGCAATATTAAATATAGTCGAATGTATCAGTGAGCGAGAAATATGTTCCTTCTGAGTCAGGTAAACCATTACCTTGGCAGCGAATCGGCCACAATAACCTCTGACAAACTCCTTCAACCTCAACAAGGGTGCGATGTGAGGGTTGGCCTGACTCACTATGAAATGGTTGACGTTGAAAAGTTCTTTGAGGAGTGTCATTGGTAAATCGATCTCCAAACTGCCATCCCTCCACCGTCGAACAGATGCACCAGAGCTCTCCTCGGGATCAAGGTGAAAAGGTGGGTGATAAGGAACGATCTCTCCGCTTCTATCTTTCGCCATGAGCTCTTGTGCCTCGAAAAGACCAGGGAAAGCACACGAAGCTGTTACTGCACTCCATATAACAACGTGTGGGGATGTCAGATAGTTAAGGCATCGTGGAGGCTCGTGCTTCCTTGGGGAGCAAACGGTGATCCCAAGAATCCGACCCGTCATGTCGTAAGCTTCTTGGAACGTCAGATTATTGGTGAGATTCCTCAACATCCACTGCAACTGCCGGATCTCATGAACCGCGCCTTGCGTCATGACTCGTTTCACGATTGCAAAAATCCCACCCAACTGATCGAAGAACTGAAAAGAGTGCCAAGAGCCTTCAAAGAAGCTCTGAAGCTCAGGCCAAGATCTCGTGGCCACAACTGCACACATTGCGGATCCAACGCTCGAACCCGCAATGATCCTGGGTAGAAGCTTGTGTTCCACCAGCGTCTTAACCACACCAACATGGAATGCTCCTAGCGAAGCACCTCCACTTAGAAGCAGAGCAGTTCTCCCAAAGGCGTGCCTCGTCTCGTGCATGAAAGAGAGCTTCTCCTCGAGTGAGAGCTCTTCAGTATCCATGTCACAGACCATCCTCAACTGCATAGAGACCTCATTAATGTATTCTTTGATGAGTTTCGGCACCTGAAGCCTACCCTTGTGAAGCTCCGGGTTACACATGTTGCCGAGGTTTCTAACAAGATCAGCTCTCATAAAGAACACGATGTCTCGTAGAGAACCTTCTTGTCGTCGGTGTCTGAGCTCTTGAAGTTTGTTTTTCACCAGTTCTTCGTCATAAAGATCAGATTCGTTGATCTTAGGACTTTCCTTGTCAAGCATTTTCGCAGCATGAGACCATTCCTCGTACGTCAACGCAGCTCTCATCATGTTCCTCCAGAATTTCCTACGGTAAGCCATCTCAGCTCTCACTTTCAAACTCGTATAGCGGTTCAACAAGAACGCTACCGTCGTCACCATAGCCAAGATGCCCTGCGGATTCCTGGGATGTAACCAGGATACGACCGGTGATAGAAGCGCTCTTGTTCTACGGAAGAAACTGTTAGAACCAATCACTAAGACCTAGTATAATTAAAACCAGAATCTGTGAAACAATGCGACTAACACTGAGTAAATTAAACAGTAAACGAGGTTACCGAACGTGAATTGATCGAGGCCTGCGATGAGCAGTGTCCTTAGACAGAAATTTGTCCGCGCTTCTGCCTAGAGGATACAACGATCTCAAGTGCAATGGTTGTAAAGGAGCCAATTCGTTCAAAATGGAGAGGTGTGACTGTTGGCTTCAAAACCATTGTAAACCGATTGATTTCGGAAAACCAAACCGAAAAAATTTAGATTAAATTCGGAATTATCTATTGAGCCCAAGAGTATTGAGCCCAAGAGCCCAAGGCCCTATCTTGACCCATTAATATTAGGATCCGAAGCCCATGAAGAAGCCCATGAAGAAGCCCATGAAGAACCCATGCCCATCAAGAAGCCCATGCCCATGGTCTTGTAATCCATTTAGACATGACTATTGGATAACCCATTATATACATGGGTTCATTCATGTTATTTTTCCAATGTGGGACTCTTCATCTCCCCATTATCCTACAGAAACGTACGACGAATCTGAGCAATCGATTTCTAAACTGAGACATGGACTTGCAGAACAATATCCGAAAGGCAATCGTCCTCCCGACAAATGTCGTGGGTCCGATCGAAAACGGATCAACGTTGGCCTCGTTGCTTATGTCCATGTCTCTGATTCAAAACACAGGACCCTCTACGGCATTTTCATGAACACGAGAATCAGGGACACTCTGAAATGGTGAAAATTAAAACACAGAGAAAAGAAGGGAAAACGAAGATGACAAAGACAGGACCACCAATTATGGGTCGCATTGGGAACTGCGAAAGGGATAAAAAAGATTTACCAGATTTGGTAAGGGTACATAGAGTCGCAACCGCTACTACTCTTCTCCGGGACTTGCTAATTTTGGAAATTGAAGAAAATTTTCACACAGAAAAGATTGCTTCCTTGCATGACACGTCACACGTCTCAGTCACTTGTACAAGTGATTGATCACCACGTGTTAAGAGAGGAGAGAATGGACTTATCACGTAAAGAACCCAGAAGGCCTAATTATGAAGCCCTGACACCTAATTGGGCCCGGCCGGAGTCCATATCATCGTTACCAATTAGACCTTCTCTGGAATACAAGAAAAAAGCCACAACTAGGAAATCAGCTACACCTAAAACCCAAAAACATTGCTTATGAAGCTAAAGAAGAAAACATTATGAGGAACATAACAAAAGGAGTCGATGTCTAAATGAAGTGAGACTTGAATACAGACAGACAATACCGTCTTTTAGTCTCACATTTCCGGGAGTAGATACCAAAACTACTACATTGACTTAGAAATTTGACGAGTCTCACTCTTCTTCTGCATCTTTGTCTTTCTTCTTGTCTTTCTTTTTCTTCTTCTTCTCACTCTTTTCCGCTGTTGATTCCTCGGTCTCTTTGCTCTTCTTTTTCTTCTTCTCAGACTTGGGTGAACTCTCCTCACCATCCTTCTCCTTTTTCTTTTTCACCTTCTCTGTCTCCTCTTCTGACTCTTCTTTATCCTTCTTTTTCTTCTTCTTCTTCTCCTTCTTCTCAGATTCAGCTTCTTCCTCTTCTCCCTTTTCTTTTGACTTCTTTGACTTTACTTTCTCTTCTACCTCAGCTTCTTTCACTTCTTTGGTTTTAGATTTCTTTGCTGGCACCAGAGCAGGGCTATCACTGCTGTCATCTGATTTACGCTTACGTTTTTCCCCACCTTCGACCTTCTCATCCCCTGCAGCCGGGGTTTCCTTCTCTGGAGCAGCAGCTAGACCAGCAACCATAGCATCCCCTCCCGGAGGCAGAACCAAATTCCTCTGCCATTCTTGGGGAGTTTTCTCGTTTGGCTTACCATGCTTATCCAACTTACCCTCGGCGATCAGCTTCTTCTTCATTGATGCCCTGGGTCCCAATCCCCACTTCCTTGGGTACGTGTCTCTGTCCATCACCACTCGCTTGATCTTAGCCACCACACCATGATCACAAGTAGCCATCACAGCTGTTGTCATTTCTGCAATCCCAATAGCTATAGCCTCACCTTTAGTAGTCATAAGAACAACTTCTTCACCAACCTCAATGTCATTCTCAAATCTCAACAAACCGGGAATCATCAGCTTCGCACCATAACAAATGGCATTCACAGCAGAATCCTTCACGACGAGCCTCTTGTAGCTAGTCAACAATACTTCAAGCGGCATAATCGCCCTCCTAAGATAAGTCTCATCCCTATAATTATCGTACACCCACTGAGCATCCATCACATCATGCATAGTGACCATGTTATCTTTCTCACCCAAAATCCCAGACCTCACCCTCCTCAACTCCTGCATATGCCCTCCAACCCCTAGAAGTAGACCCAAATGGACACACATGGTTCTAATGTACGTACCTGCCTCACAGGAAACCCAGAAAACGACCAAATGCCTGTCTGCGTCATATTCAAGCAGCTTGCTTTCGTATATTGTCCTGATCCTAAGCTGTCTTTTCACGGCAGAGATCAAAGGTGGTCTCTGAAACACAGCTCCAGTGAGCGTTTCAAGGGCTCTCGCAACCTTGGCAACATCGGGAACAGCAGAGTGCAAACGAGCAACACAGACATACTCTTTACCCGCACCTTGCTGCGATTTCACGAGCCGTGTAGCACGGTCGATGCAAACAATGAGATTACCGGTGACCTTGGGATCAAGGGTTCCACTGTGACCGGTTTTCTCGACGCGGAGGATACGTTTGATCCAAGCAACGACCTCGTGAGAAGAAGGGTTCGCGGGTTTGTCGAGGTTAATGATACCGTACCTGATGTACTCTTGCAAAGGCCGCTTCAGGGGAGAGAAACCGGAGGGGAGGGGAGTGTAGTGTCCGGTTCTAACGTTGAGGCGGTCGTAGTTCTTGAGGAGGATGGGCCACTGCGAAGTGTCGATGGTGGGAGTGAAGCTCTGTGGCTTGATCATGAAATCTCCGGCGTCAGCGTCATCCTTCTCCGTCGTCTTCGGCGTCGCGTCGGCGTCGGCAGCGGACTTCTTCTTGTTCTTCTTCTCCGAGCGAGACATTTCGATCTCCGACATGGCTGCTATGGAAGTAGGGTTTTCCGGGGGTTTTTTACTTTTGCAGGAGGCGTCGTGAAGCCAGTGAAAGAACTGAAGAAAAGTGGATTTATAGAGTCGGGGGTTTTTTAGGGTTTTAGGTATCGTAGAAGATGGAATTCACTAGGAACCTTGGGCTTCATATGGGCCTCATAAATTTTGTTTAGGTTACAACGCGTAGGTGAAACCCAATACGTTTTAAAAATTAATTATTTTTGGACAATCAATCAACAATCCTTTGCATAGTTGTCTTGTCGGTTCGCCACTCAACCCTAATTTGGATAATTTTTTAATATATTAAAATAACTTACGAGTAGGGCTGCACAAACAATGATATTTGTAAAAATCAGATTATTTGTATTTGTATTTATATTCGACGAATATTCAAATTTAGTATTTGTATTTGTAAATTTGAATATTTGTAAATGACGAATATTTGTCGAATATATGGATATTCATCAGATATACGGATATTCGTATTTGAATCTAAATTTTTTTTAACGTATAAAATATATATAAAAACATTTTAATAAAAAAATCAATAATCATCAAATATAATCTAAAACTAAAATTTTAAATCGCACAAAGATGCAAATATACATAATATAAATAAAACAAAACACTAAATCTTCACATTCATCTCCACACCAGTTATTTAAATTTAGTTTCGTAGATAATTTTACGAACATCGTCAATTCACCTAAAATAATGAAACAAACTGGTAGATTACACACTAAAATAAAATTCATAAAAAGTTATATATTTAGTAAGTTTTATATTTTTTTCATATATTATAATGTCTCTATAACATTATCTAATCCATTTGGATTAGAACCAATATTGAGTATAAATTAAATATCTAACAATATTAGTTATTTAAGTATTTGATATTTTAGTCCTCTCATCATAAATATATTACATTTTTTGCTATATATATTTATATAATAAATGTTTAAATAAGATTAATAATAATCTTTATTTCCAATTTAATCATTAAAATCAATTTTGTTATATATGTATCTATGTATTAACTAAATTTTCTATTTAATACATACGGATACGAATAGTCCGGATAATTGAGTCTACTATTTGTATTTGTCAAATATCTGATTTCTAATATTTGTATTTGTATTTGTATCAACGGATATTTAAATTTTTTGTTCGAATACGAATCAAAATCGAATCGGACACGAATATTTCGAAAATTTTGTCTAACTCTACTTACGAGTAAGTAAACTAGCTCAGAACTGATGAATTGTAGAATAAATTAGCATTGTTTCTCGTGCTTGGCACGGATTCTTTTAAATTTTATTTAAATATAAAATTAAAAATTGAAATCTTTTTATCCATTATGAGAAATTTTAGTTATTGTTTTGTAAAGCTCTTTAATAAATAGATTTTAAATTAATGTTAAAATCGTATTAACTTCTAAAGGTTTTAAATTACTTTCATTTTTCAAAATCTTTTATTTTAAAAATTTTTTAAACAATTAATCAATTTATTCTAAAATTTATTATTTTAATTGTATTAATTTATAAATTAATATTAATTTTTGGCTGAGAATCGAGAAGATAAGAGAGATTTTCTTTACCCATTTATCATAATGCTAGTGTGAGAGAAAAAGGGAGCAGAAAAAATATCAGAGGATGATAGAGACAGAAAAAATAATTGTCAAAATCGGACGATCCATCAGTGGACAGCAAATATAATGAAAAAAATTCAAAGATCTAGAATATACCACGTCTGTATCTTTATTATTCATGCAACCTTCTGTTTTATTAGTATTTAGATTTTATAATTTATACATGAATAAAAAATAATTATTATTTTTTATTAATATATATATATTGTTATATAGAGTTCGAAGGGACGAAACTATTAATAATAAAAGCATATGAAACCATTAATAAAAAAACATATGTTAATGTTTTTGGAAACCACTAATAAAAAATATATGTTAATGTTTTTGGTGTTTTATTTAATATTCGATAATTTTGTATTTGATTTAATATTTTTATATTAAATAGTTTTGTATTAGATGTAATATTCTTTATTTTAGATATTTTATTTTATTTGGTTTGATGATTAATATATTTTATAATATTTTTAAAATTGAATAGTTTAATTTATGAATCGATCTATTTTCTGTTGAATAAACTTTCACTATAATTTTTAATCTAATTCAATTAATATGAATCTAATTTTAATTTTATTTAATGAACTTTATAATTTATGTAAAAAATCAACTATTAAATAAACGTAAAAAATTTATAAAATCTACAAATCCAATTATAAAAATCCCAAATATGAGATTTTAAACTAGAAATATAAATTTTTCAGTTTCAGAAAATCATAATCGACGAATAAATCCAAAAAAAAAACTTTTAATTTGTGTTGAGTTATAGATTAATTTATGGGTTACATGCTTTGGATTTGTACCATATAAAGACTATATGATCTTTCTTAATAAAATTATAATTATTTATGAATTGTTGGATAATGTTTGGTACAATGTTTAAAAATGATTCAAATATTATAAAAAACATTCACCACATATATATATATATATATATTGAAAGAACTGAAGAGTAGATGATCAATACGTTTTAATGGAGTTTTAAAACTCCAAAGGACTTTCTATTTAATTCAAACAGTCTTCCAGATACACCTGAATACAGACTCAGACTCACCCTGAGACTCTACCCGTCTTGAATCCAAATTCTAAACCCTGAGCGTCACACACTTGTGTATGACAGCCTAAGAATATTCTCACAATAGCCTTACAGAATGACTCTCAAGCCACAAATCCCTAGATACATAATCTACGATTTGTGTAAACAACCACTTTGCAAAGTGAAAAAGAAACTCTAGTTTAGTTTCGCCGTTTTAAGCTCCACTTCTCTTTGACATTGATGAACTCTCAAATCAGATGGAGAAGCCTCAATTTGTTAAATTGGACCAGTCTTGTTTAAATAGATCTTCATGATGTGTTTGTTCTAATTTTATGCTCCTTGTTTTTCTCCAACAACTTCCATGTTTTTAGCTCCTTGATTTTCTCCAACAAACTCCATGTTTTTAGCCTTTGACTTAACTATTTTTTATCTATTCAAATATGAAGTTTCAGCAATTAAAACAAGGATCAAAATACTCCAACAATCTCCCCCTTTTTTATCTTGTACTTAAACAAACACATTATCATTAGACATGCATCAATAAAGCATCAAAAATATATCAAGAACTATGTCAATCAAGATTGTTACTTATCGATGTTAGTCTGATCCAACAAAAGAAAAAACATCGATATTAGTCTCTGTAACAAAAACATCAAAAACACACAAAAAAATCTATCAACTATTGGTCTTTGTCATGTTTGACTTTCAGTTTTCTCCAGGTACGCCTGCAGTACCATCAGTACACCCACTTTCTCCCCCTGTTTGTGTGAGTATAAGATCAAAACCAAAAAATTAGACTCACAACACAAAAAATAAATAAACCGAGAAAGGGTTAGAAAACTATACTGGATGATGTTCGAATCAGCAATTTCACATGCTTTAGAATCGTGTGTTATTCGGCTATCAT
This sequence comes from Gynandropsis gynandra, assembly GCA_036759665.1. Taxonomy (NCBI): domain Eukaryota; kingdom Viridiplantae; phylum Streptophyta; class Magnoliopsida; order Brassicales; family Cleomaceae; genus Gynandropsis; species Gynandropsis gynandra. The sequence continues at coordinate 10,108,510 of CM071862.1, forward strand.
ATTTGTGATCTTCTTCTCCAGTTTCTGTAATGACACCATCACACTGTCATCGGAGTTGAACCTGGTGTCATCTTGTGTAGCCCTTTTATCCACATATCTTTGTCCTTAATTTATCCAAGGAGGGATTCTTTCCTTTGGCTCATCTTCTTTAACAATGTCTGGACATTGTTACCTTAGAAGCCCTTGGATAAGACATGGAAACGGCAGAATGAATCTTGTTCCATTCGAGAAAGTTTGTGTGAGGATTTGATCAAAGATTACTTTCCCAATGTTGATAGGTACTCCAGCTTTCACACAATAAACCATGACTTCACTCTCTCTTTTAAGCAAATCCATCTTCTTGGTAAGAATCCAATTTGATCTACAAATCTTATTCAGTAGCGCACAATCCTATACCATCTTAGTAGGACAAATTTTTTCAGACCACCGTGTATTACCTTTACCCGTAAGCACACGAGCAACAACATTCATTTCTAACTCTAATTCCAACTCATTTTCTCATATGATAGGAGAATTCGGAGTGCCTAGGAATCTATTGATGTGCAACGGTGAAAACTCAAAGATTCTCCTCCTAAGATATATCCTTTGATACATTGAGCTACTAGCACTACAAAAAAACACGCTAATTCCAACGGACGGGGCAACAGATCCGTCCGTTGGAAACAAATTCTAACGGATAGCAACGGATATGTTAATGCTTTCAACGGGAGAGAATCCGTTGCAATCCGTTGGACTTTTTAACGGAGATTAACGGAATATTGCCGTTACCAAATCCGTTAAAAATCCGTTGACAATTTGCGACGGATTGTAACGGATAATATCCGTTGGACATATCCGTTGCAAGACCGTTAGAAACCGGGGGAAATATACTGACGGTCATCCGTTACAGATTGTAATGGAAATCCGTTACAAATTGTAACGGATGGCCGTTGATATTGTTAATTTCGAGGTCCAACCGTCGAAATAAATTCGTGAGACCTTGTGACGGGCATCCGTTATAATTTGTAACGGATCGCCGTTGATATAGTTAATTTCGAGGTTCAACCGTCGAAATAAATTCGTGAGGCCTTGCAACGGGCATCCGTTACATATGCCAACGGATGTCCGTTGAAAATTTTACTATATATATGGTTGAATCTAAAAAAATATCAACAATATCAATATTAACCTATATGATATACTCACCACCAAAATCAAGTATCTTTTGTCTCAATGGTTGAATCCAAAACAGCTTTGATAAATTTTCTTACCGGTGGTAAGAGTAAGTTTATTAAGTTTATTTTGCATTCGATCATTGAGATAAAGGTACTGGTTTTGATGATGGATATGAATCAAACAAACCACCGATATCAAGTATCTGTTGTATTCATGGTTGAATCTAAAACTACTTTTATAAACTTTCTCACCGGGTGGTGAGGAAGTTTATTAAGGTGGTTTTGGATTCGATTATGGCTGGTTTTGGTGACGGAGGTAGCTGTCGGATAGAATTCTATGTTGAAGTTATTTTTTTATTTAATTATTATTGTTATCTTATGTTAATCATGTAAAAAGAGATATAAATGAAATTTAAGACTCTATATTTCGGTTTTTTGCGTATTGATTGAGTTCGATATGACGTATACCGTCAATGAACGATGTTTCACGTTTGATGTATGATGTGTAATCGAAAAATCGAAATGTTAAAACAATCGAACATGTTATATAAACAATGTTGAATTGAAACTATTAACGGTTGTTGAATTCGCACCCGACACTTAGAAAAAATTTAAGGATTTCCAACAATCCCAACGGAGATCCGTTGAAAATGGTAACGGATTACCGTTGGACCTTTATAAGGGTAAATTCGCACCCGACACTTAGAAAAAAATTCTCGATTTTCACAGATCCCAACGGATATCCGTTAGAAATCGTAACGGCTATCCGTTGGAACTTTTTAATGGTAAATTTCCGCCACGTATTGAAGCCACGTGTTATTTTCCAACGGTCATCCGTTGGCATTCCAACGGATGTCCGCTGGAAACAGTAATGATTACTGCCGTATTTGTAGCTTTTCTTAACCGTTTTTTCAGTTTTCCAACGGGCATCCGTTACAATTTGTAACGGACGTCCGTTGGAAAGGCAGACGAGCCGCCATTTAGCCGTAATCGCATCGGGAATGCCACTTTCCAACGAGCATCCGTTAGTATTTGTAACGGATGCCCGTTGGGAATCTGAAACGTCACGTCAATTTAATGACTCCGTTGCAATGACGCAAGTTTCCAACGGTCATCCGTTACAAAAACTAACGGATGCCCGTTGGAAATTCCGATATATATATGTTGCGACGGATTTTTTCTTATTTCAACGCCAAACAAATCCAGAAATCTCAAACACTACCAAAACTTACGAAAATGAGGCCTAGACGTTTTACGGGCAGGGGGGGATGTTGGCCGGTTCCGTGGGTCTCCAGTATCGGCACCGCCGATATTTGTTGACGAGGGAGATATGGTTGATATCGATGCCTTGATCGATGATTTCGATGGGCGTCCAACCCTTCCGATCATCGATCCCGAACGTTCTCCTGGAACGTTATGGTAATTTTAATGTAATTGTTATGAATTTCATTTAAATTGCGTAAATATTACTAACTTTATATTTTTCTATGCAGGTTTGATGAGAGTGATGTCTTAAGATACACTAATAACAACATGATTTGGGGATCGATGCAAGACGATCTCTTTTACTCCTAGCAAGTTACGCCTGAAGTTGTGCGCTAGCGATGATGGCGCACTTTTGTGGTAAGTTTTAGTAATTATATTTGAATTTTATAATTACATATATATATTTGAAAACTACTAATTATATAACTTTGTTTGCAGCGTTCATACAGATGGCGCCGAATTCATACAACGCGCATCTTCACTGCATGGGTGCGCGACATGCAGATTCGGATGCGCATCATGATGAATGGTGCGAAGCGGAACTACTACGCCAACAACAGCAGACCGAAATGGGCAACCGAAACAGTCTTCAACAAATTGATTGGGCATTGGAAGTCCGCGTCATTCAAGGCCAAGAGCGAAAAGGCCAAACAAAATCGCTACGGTGAGAAGGTTCCCGGAGATGGTCCCCATCGCCATACTTCGGGATCAAAATCATTCGCGAAAAGAAAAAAAGAATTGGTAAATTTTAAATTATTTAGATTTTTTATTCATTTAAATATTTATCTAACAAAAATTTTTTATATTGTAGACGCAACGGATGGGAAGAGAACCGACTCTTCTTGAAGTGGTATTAGAAACCCACGCAAAGAAGAAGTCGGTTGTCGGGGAAGAGGCCGAAGAACCGGAACTCGTCGATCCTCGAGCGACCCGAACCGTGAGAGCTGTGACGGAGAAGATCACACAACAATCTCAAGCTTGCGGTTCAAGCCCCGACGACCTCAGTCCTTTACAAAAAGACCAAAT
>CM071862.1:10123765-10134328 GCA_036759665.1 Gynandropsis gynandra
CTTCGCAAAGTGAAAAAGAAACTCTAATTTAGTTTCGCCGTTTTAAGCTCCACTTCTCTCTTTAACATTGATGAACTCTCAAATCAGATGGACAAGTCTCAATTTGTTAAATTGAACCAGCCTTGTTTAAATAAATTATATATATATATATATATATATATATATATATATATATATATATATATATGCGCACCACCGTGAAAAAAGGAAAATGGGGAAATTGAATATTAAATTTTGTGTGATAGGTGTATTCATACAGGGTTAATCACCTATCTATAAGTAAAACAATAAAAAAAATTAGTAATGAAGAAACTAAAAGGAGGTCGGCACGAGGACTTGCACAATACTACAATGAAGGAGAAATTTGTCGTGATTATAATTTTCAAAATTTTGTCAATTTTTTATGTATAATTATATAACTATCCATTTCATGCGGCGGAATATCAGAAATATCCTCGTAGGGCTAAACACTTCAAAAATAACCTCCTAAACTTAATGAAAAAAATGGAGAAAAAATATATGTTCCCTTATATTTTGTTAGTGGAAACACATATAGAGGAGGGAAAGGCAAATTTGAGAGGAGGGAAAGACAAATTTGAGAGGAGGGAAACAAAGTTGATAGTGATTTCCTACCATTTTGCAGCGATTTCCTTCCATTTTCGAGCGAGTTCCAGCAATTTTGAACGTTTTCAGCAATTTTCGAGCGATTTCCAACGATATTTTAGCCATTTTCAGTGATTTCCAGTGTTTTTAAGTGATTTCGAGTAATTTCCAGCGATTTTTAACGATTTCCTGTGATTTTTAGCGATTTCCGGCGATTTCTAACGATTTCCAACGATTTTGTGTCGCACTGAGTCGCAGGATCGTAGGGTCGCACTGGATCTCTAGGTCGAACTGAGTCGCAGGATCGCAGGATCGTAGTGTCGAATTGAATCGTATGGTCGAATTGAATCACATGGGTATTTTAGAAATATCGGTAAAAGTAATTTTGAAGTTAAATTTTTTTTCGAAAAAATATTTTTAAAATGTTTTATCCCTAAAAGATATTTTTGAAGTTGGTCACGCAAAACTTTTAAAAACATTACAAATAAATGTTATTACTAGATTGGGAACCGAGATTTATGCATAATATCATAACATCTAAGTTATTTATTTTATATACCTCTAAATTCAATAAACAATTGGAAAAAATATGATTTTTATTCCAGTTATAGCCGTCAAATTGTTTTTAATTGAATTGTTAATTGTATTGCTTTATAATTTTTATTATGAAAGTTTCTCTTATTTCTAATAAATGTGAACTTTTAATAATTTAATTATTTGATTTTTTTAGTAATTTTATCCATTTTTAAAATAGTAATGGTTTATTTTTAAGTTTTATCTAATTCTATTTAAAAATTTTCTTCATATTTTAAATAATTTAAATTAAAATAATTTTCTTCTCACTTTTAGAATTTTTAACTTAGGTAATTTGAATATATATATATATATACATACATATATAGTTTAAAGAAACTTTTAATAGTTTAAATCATTTAAATTTTTTAAATAATTTTTATCCATCTTTTTTTAAATGTTAGTGGTTAATTTTTTTAATTAATTTTGTACGCATGTTTTTTTTATTTTTTGATTAATTTTAAATTGTAATGTTTAACACTACATTCACGATTTTACCCTTATACTATTAATAATTTCAATAATTTAAATATTTTAATTCATATTTCTTAAATGTTAATGGGTTTTTTTTAAATTTTAAATAATTATAAATTTTGTATGCATATATTTAAAAAATATATATTTTTTTAACTCTAAATTTACGATTTTACATTTGTACCTATTACGGATAAACTTGGAGAAAAACTTCAATAATTGATTAATTTCAATAACTCTCTAGAGGTGTCTGTTTTATTTCTCTCGTTCGATTCATCACCTTCAAAATCAATTTATTTCGAACATGTTTCGAATTTCTGTTTTTAAACAAAGTATATTTCTACTAGACAAGGAAGTATGCCAATCGAAATCAAATAATCTATTTACCAAGGTTCCGCGACTGGTTCCTTGAGTACGTCCTCGAACGGGACTGTTTCGAGGGAACACGATGTGAGACCTATAACTAGTCTTCAACGGGAGAACGCAGTTTCTCCAGTTTCTAAACAGTTTGCAGTCCGATTCCAGGTTTAAACCGAAACAACTACAATCCTTGGTGACGTTTCTAAATTCTCAAAACTATTCCTCGTCGGACCTTCTGTCTGTAAGTCGAATATCATAAATTTCATTATTGATTCGGGTGCCTCACATCACATGACGGGTGACCTTGCGTTATATCAAATCTTCATGTCATAAAAGCACATCCTGTTGATTTGCCTGATGGGTCAATCATTGAGGCTGTGCAAGTTAGGAATTTACTCATCACCGAGTCTTTGCTAATGCATAATGTACTTTATGTTGCCCCTCTAATGTGCACTTTGATCTCCATCGCACAACTTGTTCGATCTCACGAGTTTATTATCATATTTTTTATGCGTAATGTGTCATCTAGGATCGTTTCACGAGAATACTAATTAGGGTGGGTGAAGAGTGTGATATGGTATTTAAGTTTCGTCAAGTCATACGCGATGTGAAAGCGGGGAACAAACTAGAACTTTGGCATCGACAACTTGACATCCTTCTTAGTGGATTTATTTTTTATTATCAGATTCATTTGGTTCTTTCGATTCTAGTACGAATAAGGCTTTGTCATGTGATGTCCGCTTTGGAGCTACACATACAAGATGTGTTTTTCCAGATTTTAGTAATAAAGATTATCATTCTTTTGATCTCATACACTGCGAAATTTGAGGACCGTATCCATTCCCGACAAAAATAAAATGAATGATATCACGATTGTGGATGATCATACAAGAGCGACGTGGATATATCTCATGAAATCCAAAAGCGAATTTGCTCGACTTATTTAGATTTTCTATGCTATAGCTCTCCGAAAATTTGGCAGAACTTTAAAATCGTTCGTTCTAACAATGGAACAGAGTTTACGATGTTACGTTCGTATTTTGAATCTTTTGGAATATTGCATCAAACATCTTGTGTGGATACATCTAAAAAATGGGTGTGTAAAGCAAAACAACTGCATATCTTGAATATGGTATGATCTCTGCATTTTCAGGCTAATTTACTGATTGAATTCTGGGGAGATTGCATACTCATTGATGTGTCTCTTATTAATAGGAAATCGTTCCAATTTCTACATGGAAAGAGTCCCTATGAACTATTGTTCAAGAAAGCGCCCTCGTAAGAGCAAATTTGGGTATTTGGTTACCTATGCTACGTCCATTCAATGTGTACAACTCGTGACAAATTTGTCGAACATTGTCGCTTATGTATTTTACTTGGATACCCGAACGTGAAGAAGGCATGGTGAGCATTTTACATGGAACATGAAGAACATCTACATTCTCGTGATGTGGTGTTTCACGAAGACATCTTTCCCTTGATGACTACCACATCTCTGGTCATAAAAATAAATCCAAAGCCCACCTCTCTAGCTTCACCATCACCGATCGATTTTGATGACTTCTTTGGATTTTATATGGGGGTTGTCACTGATCCGAGGGGGAGTTCTTCTAATTTTGTCGAAACATAACCTCCTCGTGCCTCACCGGACTCTTATTCTGCACACAACCAAGCTTCTCTGATCTATCCATCTGAATTTGATGAAGACACTCCTGATGGTGAGGTGCATGTCAAAGTTTCATTAGTTGAATAATTGGATCGAGGACATAGAACGAATCATAAGTTTGTCTTGCTATAGCCGTATATGGCATATTCTACAATGTATCCACCCCTTTATTACACTTTCACTCGTCCCCTTTCTACGTCCTCGGGTTCGACTCCTTACTATATCTATATGAGACTTGTGCATCATTTTGGACACATGATAGGTTCTTTCTTTTGGTGGTTCTTGACAACATTTAGTCGTGAAATTACAATGAAGCAAATAAACATCTGAAATGACGCAAAGCTATGGAAGAAAAGATCATTGCTTTAGAGAAGAATAAAACTTGGACTCTACAACAACTTTCACTGGGAAAAAGTCTATTGGTTGTAAATGGATCTACAAAATTAAACATAAGTCGGATGGATCAATGGAGTGTTACAAAGCTCGCTTGGTGGTGCTCGAGAACTTACAAAAGTAAATGGTTGACTACATTGAGACATTTGCTCTAGTTGTTAAGCTTACGTCTGTGCGAACTTTCTTGGTCGTCGTTGTGATCCATAATTTGGAAGTTCACCAAATTATAATAATTTTCTATATGGAAATTTAGACGAGGAGATGTATATCTGGGTTCACATCTTCCTCCACGAGTTATTGGTGTCGACTCCGCAAATCTTTAAATGGTCTTTGTCAGGCTCCTCGATGTTGGTTTGAAAAATTATCCACGACTCTACTTGATTTCGGTTTTACGAGATCCTATGTTGATTGGTCCATCTTTTCTTATCATGCTGGAGAGGTCCATATGCATGTAATCATTTATGTTGATGATCAAGCAGTACATGGACACTGTTTTTCATATGAAGGACCTCGATCCCCTCAAATACTTTCTTGGCATTGAGGTTGCTCGCAACATAAGCGGTATCTATCTTTTCCAAAAAAATATTCTTAGAAGATTGTCTCGAACTGTGGTTTACTTGGGGCGAGACCAACCTTAACACCCATTGAGTAGAACCATCAATTACTGTCCTCTTTTGCGGACTTACTCGAATACGCAGAACCATATCACACATTTTTTTGGCAAGCTGGTATCTCTCGTCATGACTAGACCTGATCTGGCATACTTGGTTCACATTCTCGCACAATTCATGCAGCACCCGACCATGGACCATTGGCATGTCGCTCTTCGCGTTGTTCATTACCTAAAAGGAACTCCAAGCCAATGAATTTTTATCTCGTCTGATAGTCCTTTAGAGTTATCCATATTCTCTCTTACAGGTTATATTGTTTGTCTTGGAGCTTCACCAATATCATGGAAAACCAAGAAGCAATATGTTCCTTCTTTTTCTTCCACAGAAGCAGAATATCAGCTATGAAGTTTGCTTGTCGGGAATTAAAATGGCTTCAGTAACTTCGAAGAACATTTGGTATCGATTCTCCTCCAACTCACCTATCTTGTAATAGTCAAGCAACTCTCCATATCTCGGCCAATCTGGTTTTTCACGAATGGACCAAGCATATAGAAATCAACTGTCATTTTGTGCGAGATGAAATTAATGTTGGACGGATTACTACATCTTATTTTCACACCAAAGAACAACTAGCTGATTTCTTCACCAAACCACTCAGACAGCAACAATTTGTGTATTTACTTGGAAAAATTAGGCATTCAGAATCTACATGCGTCAACTTGAGGGGAAGTATTACGGATATTTAGAGAATATCACGTATGTATTGATTCTAGATAATATTACATATATATATTATAGATAATCTACAAAATATTGTATGTATATTACGAATATTCTAGAGAATATTACGTTTCCTATTTTTGCTATATTTATTATATTATGTTCCTATATTTGATTTGTTATTTAGACAAGATTCATATTTGATTGTAATTTTGTGTTATATTTAAATATCACTATTTTAATACATGGAACAAACTTTCTATTCATAAAACATTGTTAATACCTAATCTCAATATAAAACTTATTTTTCTATCATTAGCCATTCACGTGTCGCCACCCTCTTTTATTATTTTTCCTACAATTTGAGGAACGGAGTAAATCTATAAGTTCTAAATGGATTACTGACCCATGGGCTGACCTTGACTCAAACAACAAAACAATTGGTTGGTTTGAAGAAAATTCCGACCTTGATAAAAATAGGCAAATATTTTAAATGGACTGCAATTTTTCGAACCAAACCAATCCACCAAATCTCGTGGGTTATATAGGTAAATCCGTAGGTTGAATTTATTATACAATTATAATAAATAAATCATAAAAATGTGTTAATGTCCAAAAATTCATAATCGAAATAAATATCTAAAAATTCAAATAAAAACATCTAAATATTTTGAAACTTCAAAGTATTAAAAATTTTCATAAAGAATATATAATCAAAACAAAAGTCTGAACATTCAAATAAAATAATTATATGTGTTCCATAAAATATTATAATTACATGTTATTAATATTATATATAAATTATATATATAATAAATTTATAATTTCAATATAGTCCACAGGTTGATCCATAAACCATATAGTCTAATCCATATGAGTCAACTAAAATTCTGACTCACTCCATGAGCCCATGTTTTATTATAGACAAAAAAACTCAACTAATCCGCATTTATACAGATTAGATCAGAGTCAATGCATGGGTTGACGATACACTTAGCACCACTACTAAAAAAGATAATGATAATACCAAAATGTTATATATATATATATGTGTTATTTCGTATTTTTATAATTTTTACTTATATCTTTATTATTTAATGATATTATTTTATTTATATATTATTTTTCGAAAGAAAATTTTAATTTTTAGTATTATAAAAAAATTAAAAGAAGAATTAAAACATACAAATTGACCTATATAACTCACAAATTTTGGTGGTATAGGTTAGGTTAAAATTTTTTAACGTATATAAAATATAGGTTAGGTTAGATAAGAAAAAAAATAGCTCATTACATACTAAGTTGGACTGGGCTAGACTAGGTTAGCCTAATTAACACCCCTAACTAAACCTAGTTCACGACTAATTTCTTCCCCTTGTCCCATTCTTCCTTTTCTCTCATTCTCTTTCTATCTTCAAATGATGTTTATTGATTTTTGTCACCTCATTTTCTCGTTTCCATCCACTGCCTTCCTTTGTCGCCTCCATTGATCACCGATTTCTTTCGCCTCCCTTTGTTGCCTCCATCTGTCGCCCCCTTGCTCTGCTTTTCTCGAATCGGATCCATGTTTCGAATGGGACGGGCGACTTAGATTGCAGTGGTTGGTGAATATCCAACAGTTATTTCGTGTTTCTGAAGAGCATCCTACCGTTAAAACATGTTATAAACACTGGCCAAATATAAAGGTCATAATGTTAGTTTAACATAACTCATAATATTAATTTAACACAACTACAAAAAAATTGAACATGGGAGAAACGACCACCCATGTCATTTTGAAATTGATCCAACGAAAAAAAAAACATGTGACACATCAACATTGACTCTATTCACCACACATTGAGTTTTATATTATATAGTTATTATCCATTTATAAAAAAAAATATCAAGATAACTTATGCATATTCAAGTTAAATAAAACCTAAATCTACTCTGCAAGTTCACGAGACGTGTGTAGTGTAGAATCTAGGTGTCGATCTCACAGGGACCAGCAACACAACAAGACTAAAACAATCATTTCAATGCATATAAATCGTATAAATAGTAATGAAATTAAGCTAAACTAATGAAGAATAATAAAACAATGTTTTAAACAATCAAACAAACGTCCTAGGATACTGTTTCGCAACTAAGCACCAAGAACCATGCATATCAATCACCTACTCATGGTTTTTCCGTCCGATTTGAAGGCAAATGATCCTAATCTATCAACTATCCTCTTTTGAGGCCTAGAGATGTGCATAAACTATCAAACCTCCTACTTTCGTGGCTGATAAGCTAGTCTACACCCATTAAGCTTCATGATTCGTTTGTGCGTTTTCAATCTAGGTTTTCTTATTTTGTGGCTTAACCTAAATTGTCCTAAACATATATGTTGCGGTTTCGAGTTTCTCCTTTTGGTACTTCACTAAGATCCCTAATATCATGCACCTTTGTAGCCTTCACAAACACATAAACGTTAAACGCATAGACAAAGGATCAAACGGGGATGGAAATTGCAATCATAAATAGAAATCAACACAAGGGTTCCGGGATAGACTAGGGCTACTCCCTTCTCCTAGAACAATCCTACTATTCAAACATGAGTTCAAATGACAACATGAAAGAAATAGAAGGATAGAGAAAGAATAAGCTCAATGATGTCTAGTGTGCATTCGTGTGTCTCCAGCGTCCTCGGATTTCTCTCGCTTCGTCTTCTCTTTCTCCGCGTGTGTGATAGATTTAGATATGTCCTTCGGCGGCTTGCTGGACAATTCTCCTATGGCTAAAACTTATTTTTGGACTTGCTAACCAAAGGAGAGGAATCTCGGGTTTAATAGGGTATGAAACCCTAATCCGAGTTGGAGTATGACATCTAAAGTCGGTCCTCTCCTCCAATCTCACCCGACGAGTTCAAGTTTGGACCGAGTCATTTCTTTCCTCCAATCTCGCCCGACCAGTTGAAGTTTTGACCGAGTCATTTCTTCATTGTATCTTGTCCCGTTTAGCCTCTTGTTCCCACCGCGATCGATATATGTGATCTTTGTGCTCTATACACTTTTCATTTCTGCGTCTAAATCACAAAAAGCACTTGCAAGGAATATATTGTGGAAATACACACAAAGCGCATACAAAACAATCGAAACGTCCTAAAAAATATGATAAAAAAAACCTATGCGATTGCTATGCAATATAGACACTCATCAATAACTATTAAAAATATTCTAAAAATAAGAAAAACATAATAATTCATTATTTATAACTCAAATGGAAACTTTTATAAAATATAAGAATTATTTTTAAACTTTGGCAATTATATATTAATTAACTTATTTTATTTGTATATATACACAATCATGTTACTTCATAAACTATACAAATGAATCCATTAATATACACCATATAAATTCATATGTTGTTAGTGCATGAGATTTCCATTTCTTGGAGATTTTTCATTTTATTAAGATTTTTATTTTATTGAGATTTTCTTTGTTGTGTGATAATGCCTATATTGTAATATTATCATTGTGCATATTTTTTCATTAGTATTCATATTTCCAATTGTGTTGGATATTTGTAGATATGAAAACATTCAAAAGACGTTTGGAAATATTCTAAAAGGAAAAAAAATCAAGCAATTTAACAATCAAATGGAAAGAAAATCAATGAGCAATTTGGAAAGAAGCTTAGTATTAAAAGGAAGAAGTGGATGTGCGTCCAACCTACTATGTCAATCATATTGGTGAGTCGAAATTCAAGAAGAATAAAGAGTGAACAAAGTGTTTTTGTGTTTGTTTGAGAGCATTTGAGATGATTGTTTGTAACTTAAGTCTTAAACCATAAAAATTTGGAGGTATGGGTACAAATAAAACAAGTTAATCACTTTCAAATTAATCCGTTAATATATACCATATAAATTTATATGTTGTTAGTGCATGAGGTTTTCATTTTAATGAGATTTCCATTGCTTTGAGATTTCCACTTTATTAAGATTTCCATTTTATTGAGATTTTCTTTATTGTGTGATAATGCATAATTTGTGATCTTTCCATTATGAATATTTTTTATTACTATTTATATTTCCAATTGTGTTAGATATTTGTAGATTTGAAAACATTTACAAGAGATTTGGAAATATTCTAAAAGGAGAAAATCAAGTAACTTAACAATTCTATGGAAAGGAAACCAATGAGCAATTTCGAAAGGAGCTTAGTGTTAAAAGGAAGAAGTGGATGCACGTCTAACCTATTCTTTCAATCATATTGGTGCGCCGATCCCTCAAGATTTTTGAACTCTAAATTCAATAACTATTAAAGGGATTTTGAGGTTGAAGAAATTATGAATAATTGCACGTGAAAATCTAAAAGGGAAGTATACGAGAGAAAATAAAGCGTTACACTTGAGGAATCTTAAAGTAAACATTGACATTCGTATTTGTTATATAACATTTTTTTAAAAATATGCATATGTTGAACAACACTCCTACACTCCGCTATCAATAAAAAATAATGCATAGAAATTATTGATCATCTCGTTTTCATACGTATTTCTTGCACGATTTAGGAGACGTTTTTGATACATATGTGATGTTTTACGTATGATTCCGTATCCGTTTTACTTGCTTTCGTGCTTTTCATGTTCTTACAGTTTTTTATGCGTATTTGGATCATTTTGGAGCTAAAGGAACATGCACGGAGCTAAGGAGTAACTTTGGGGATCATCACAGGACAAACGGGACGAGATTGAGCATGGAAAAGCCTCACCCGGTCGGGCACAACCCTTGCACGATCGGGCAAAACCTACGGCCAATTGTGTGGACCATTTAGCACGACTCGGGCAAGCATTTAGGACCATTTTGCCTTGTGCCCGAGCGGGCACACATGCCATGCCCGATCGGGCATCATTCCAGCACCACAAGACGCGCACAAACTGCCCTAACCGCACCCGAGCGGGTACACTCACTACCCGAGCGGGTCGCGACCCGTAACTGCTCAAAACTTAAGTAAACTTAACTTAAAACATAAGGGAACTCATGAGGCAATTTAGGCAACAATTGGACCGACTAAGGAGGCTTAAAAGGAGGCAAAAAGACGCCATTACAGCAAGCATACAGAGGAGAACAATTCACCAAAGATAGAGCAGATTCTTGCGAGGAGATAAGCGAGGAGCATGGGAGATCAAGCA
>CM071862.1:10140411-10152596 GCA_036759665.1 Gynandropsis gynandra
GGATTCCTAGGACGTTTGTCTCATCGTTAGAACCCAAGTAGTTTAGTTACTTTCAGTATTTCATTCCTTATTCACCTTCTTTCGTTAGCAAGTTTGATTCGTAGTTCGGGTTTAGGTAGTGTTGCGTAGTCTCTGTGGGATCGACACCTAAAATACTACACACGTGCCGTGCACTTGCGGGTAGATTAGGTTATTTAACTCTGATACGCATCAATTATGAATGCACGATAGTTGATATGAGTGCAATGAGTATATTGACCCGGGTCTAAGTGGTGAGACGGATATCAGACTCCGATGTCCAAAAGGCATAAGGTAAAAATGAATCTAAATACTCCTCTATGATTAAAATCATAAGAGTATGCTATATGGTAGTCTGGGTCTAAGTTGTGCGGAATCCGTAAACTTCGATTTTCTAGAAGCCCAAAGTGCTTGTTCAGAAGAAAAAAACGACCAAAGTGTTGTATAAAAGGTACATAAAAAAGGTAAAACAAAATTTTTTGCTTCAGGTGACTCGGACAAATTTTTGAAGTATACTTTGACATATGATCTAATTGTATTGTGTTTAAATTCAAATACTTCATATGAAATATTGATCTTTGTTAAGGAAATGGTTTGTTTTTAAGAGTTTTATTTTCAAAAGAAAATGATGCTTTTGTTAAAAAAATCATCTTATTGAATTCTAATGACTCCTAATTCATGTAGCTATTGTTTTTAATATACAAAAATTCGAAAGATATGATTGATTTTAGTATTGGTTAGTTAGAGGTACTAAATTGATGAAATAAAACTACTCACGATCACATGTTCAATCCTCTATATGTGTAGGAACATCTAACATCATTGTTTCGAATAAGTTATGATGTGTTACAGGAATAAGTATCCCGATGTAAGCGACCATTAACAAGATCATGTATTATGTTTTTTTTGTCTTCTATTCACACAAACAGGGGGAGAAGGTACCACAAGTGGTAATCTGGATACATTTGAGGGGGATAATTCTTTACGGTTTGAATTGTTCTTGATCCTTTTTGGTTAAATTGTGTGATATTCTATCGGATACATGAGGTTTTCTAAGTTTGTACGAGCAAAAGATTAAAAAAGAGGGAGATTGTTAGTGCATGAGGTTTCCATTATTGTGATATTTTCATTATGCATGTTTTTTATTATTTTTTGGTGATAATGAATATATTGTGATATTTTTATTATGCATATTTTTTATTACTATTTTGTGATAATGCATATACTGTGATATTTTCATTATGCATATTTTTCATTACTATTGATATTTTCAATTGTGTTGGTACTTGTAGATTTGGAAACATTCACAAGACATTTGGAAATATTCTAAAATAAAAAATCAAGCAACTTAACAATTTAATGGAAAGGTAATAAATGAGCAATTTGGAAAGGAGCTTAGTATCAAAATGAAGAAGTGGATGTATGTACAATCTACTCTCTCAATCATATTGGTGTGTCGAAATTCAAGAAGAAGAGAGAAAAGCGAACAAAGTGTTTTTGTGGTCATTTGAAAGCATTCATGATGATTGTTTGTAACATAAGCCTTAAACCATAAAAATTTTGAGACTTATGAGTGAATGATTTGAATGAAAGTCATTTGGGAATCTAGGATTACTGCTAGATAGTTCTATGCGGTTCACACAAGGGTTTGTGTGGCATTTTGTTTGTAGTTTGGATTCAAGATGGGTGTTGCATTTAGGGGGCGCGTCTGAGGTGTGTAATCCAAATATGTTCACAAAAAACCGAGTTATACTTGGTGTCTGTTTAACGTCTGAATAAATCAATGTTTGAGCATAGTATTGCGGAAACATCACGGGAAGCTATGTGTCTACTCTCTAAAAATTTGATATGTTACTTAACATGTGTATATTATTGATTTAATTTAGAAATAAATATCATAGTTTATAATTGATGTATCATTATAAATAACAAAATAGTTAAAGTATAAAAGTAAAAAATATTCATTTATAGTTTTGATGTTTTTAAACAAATTGATATATTTAATAAGATTCTACCTAAATTTATGTATTGATATTGCATTTTGATGTATTTTAATAAGGATATTTATTAGGATAATTTTAAACTTTTAGGTTGTTGATGATTTCAAATACGGGAAACTTGACTTGGTCAATTAAGAAAGAGATCTGGAAGATTACGAGAAGAAAGGAGGTGTTTGTTCCAGGTTCATGGCGAGACAAGCTGAAGACTAGGTGGATCTGTTCCAGGTTCATGGCGAGACAAGTTGAAGACTAGGTGGATCTGTTCATGGTTTTGAGCAAAGTCTGGTGTGGGAGAACACCTTAAAAAGGGCATAAACATCTAGGGCTATGGTGTGGAGAAAAAAAATGAGGCAATAGTTCATAATTTATCGATGAGTATTGTGAGATCACTTTAGAAATATAAAAAACAATTAAAAGTGAACTGAATAGATAAGCGATGCGTTGTTATTTACGGTCTAACTCATGGGAAGTTAATTGTGATAGTCTTAAGTACGTTTTACTGGAAAACAAGTGTACTTAAAAGACTGACTTGTCAATAAAACTTGTATTGTTTTTAATATCTGGTTTTCTTATTCATAATATATATCAAAGTTGTCTTCCTATTTTCTTCAATTGCTATCAGAGCGAGTCACCAAATATTAGAGTAAATCTAACCATTGTTGTGAATATTAGAATAAATATTAGAGAAGACAATATGGAAGGACCAAGAGATTTATATTCTTTTGGAAAACCAATTATGATGGATGCTTCAAATTATGGATATTGGAAAGTGAAAATGCGAGCTAGTATAAGAGATATCGATGAAGATGCATTGAGTGAAGTAAAAAATGGTTCTAATCCACCAACAGTGATAGATGAACTTGGAAATGTCAAGGAGAAGCCTTTAGATCAATGGACACTGTGTAAGAAAAGAAATTTGACTTTTAATGCAAAATCACTTACTGCTATTTTTCCGTCTATAGATATCAATAAATTCAAGTAAATTCAAGGATGTGAATCTGCAAAGGATGCATGAGATACGTTGGGAACTATTCATGAAGGAAAATCAAATGTTAAGAGAATTCGTCTTGATATTTTGGATTATCAATTCGAAAAACTAGAAATGCGAAAATATGAGAGTGTCAAAGAGTTTAACAGGATGATGAATGGAATTGTTAATGAAATAAGTGTACTTAATCAAGCATTCGATGACAAGAAGCTAGCAAAAATTACTTAGGTGTTTGCCCAAGAAATTTCATGCTCGGAAGGTGGCTATGAATATGTCATTGAATACTGACATAACAAGTTTTAAGGAAATTATTGGAATTTTGGCAGCATATGAATTGGATCTTCAACTTGAACAAGAAGGAAATAAAGGAGTAGTTCTTCAAGTTACTAATGAAAGTTCAAGATTGAATAATCTTGAAGAAAATGTAGTATTGTTGATCAGAAAATTTGGAAAATTTATGAAAAAACACTAGGATTGAAGCGTTCAAACAATTGAATAATCTTGAAGAAAATATAGTACTGTTGACCAGAAAATTTGGAAAATTTATGAAAAAACACTCAGGATTGAAGCGTTCAAACAATGAGGATCAAGGGAATAAAAAGAAAAGAAAGTCTGGGTTTCAATACCATGAATGCAAAGTATTTGGACACTTCAAATCTGAATCTCCAAGCATTTCAAAAAGAAAAAGTGTTTTTGAAGAATTTGTGAGAAACACAATCTTATAATTGCAGGGGTTTTGGTCACACCAAAAATAAATATGGAGGTTCAAATATGAACAAAAGAAAATCACTAATCACTTATAGTGAATCTAGTTTTGATTCTAAAGATAGTGGTGAAGAAGATATGACAAGTTTTGTTGCATTCATTGGTCTAATTGAAGAGAGTGAAGTTGAAGCCAAAACTATTGAAGAATGTGAAAATGAAGAAGTTGAAGTAAATGTGGAGAATATCTACAATGAATGGTTGAATATGAGCAAACTCAATATATAACTGGTTAAGTCAAATGAGAAATTAAAAAATCAACTTCAAGAAATTCAAAAGATGTTAAATCAAAAGGAAGAAGAAGTTGTACTGATTAAGAGTCAGCTTGATGAAACATACAAATAGCTGAGGATGCTTTCAAATGGTACGAAAAAACTTGATCACTTGCTGTCAATAGGAAAACAAAGATCAAATTATCATGGTATTGGATATGTTAGGGACAAAGGAAATACTGAAAACAAATTTGTGTTTGGAGGAAATTGACATATCTTACCACAATAAGGTATGAGAATCAGACACAAAATTATACATTCAAGCAAAAGTTTGACAAAAGAGATTCTAGTTTTGGATCTGGTTCAAACAAAAGACGGTACAAGCATGCTTATTCAAATGAGTTTGGAGGATGGTTTTCGGTTCAATATCATATAAATAACTTCATAAGATGCTATTTTTGTGGGATGAGAGGATACAAACAATTCACTTGCAATAGGAAATACAAGTATGATTCAGGTAAGTATCCAAAACTCAAAAATGAAACAAATTTGGATAAGTAAAAATTATCTTCATTGCAATGTGTCATACATCTCTGCTAAAAAAGATATATCGAACATTTGGTATTTTGATAGTGGATGTTCTAAGCAGATGACATGTACTAGAGAACTTTTATCAAATTTCGCTGAAATAAAAAATGCTAGAAGTGTTACTTTTGGAGACGGAAACAAAGGAAAAAGTCTTGGCGAAGGAGATGTGCAAATTCCAGGATAACCTCTTTTGAGCAATGTGCAAAATATTGCTAGATTAACGGTTAATTTGATTAGCATTAGTCAAGTATGTGACAACAATCATAAGGTTAAGTTTACAGTAAAAATGTTTGGTAATGAATTTTGATGGTAATTGTGTCCTTACAGGAACAAGATCGTCAAACAATTATTATATTTAAACTGAAGATAAAATTTGTTTCAAAGTAATAGAAGACAGTCTATCATTGTGGCATCAAAGATTGAGACATATCAATTATTGTTCACTGGTAAAAACTATATGTTTCGAAGATTGTTGGAGGTATGTCTAAATTGAATCTTGATAAATCTGAAACATGTAATCCTTGTCAGTTGGGAAAACAAATAAAGGTTCATTATAAGAAAATGCCTGGAGATAAGACTAGAAAAATACTGGAATTGGTTCATATGGACTTAATCGGTCCAATGAAAACAGAGAGTTTTGGTGGAAAAAGATATATTTTTGTAGTTGTTGTTGATTTTTCAAGACATACTTGAGTCAAATTTCTGAGAGAAAAATATGAAACTTTCGAACTATTCCATCATTTGTTCTTACAATTAAAAATCACCAAAGGTAGTATTGAACGAATTCAAAGTGATCAAGGAAAAGAGTTTGAAAATAATGTATTTCATAAGTTCTATTTGAAACATGGCATTGTACATGAATTTTCTGCCCCAAAAATACCATAACAGAATGGTATAGTTGAAAAAAAAAGAATAGAACTCTACAAGAAGTGGTTCGTGCTATGCTTCATGTAAAATCTATTGCGATTTGTTTTTAGGCAGAAACGATAAACACAACTTGCTATATCATAAATCGAGTTTATATATGTTCAGGTATGTTACAAACACCATGTGAACTTTGGAAAGGTAAGAGTCCAAATCTGAGTTATTTACACATTTTTGGGTGTACTTGTTATGCTATTAATGACATTGATTATCCTGGAAAATTTGATACAAAAAGTGATAAAAAGAATATGTCTTGGAAACTGCTTACAGAATTTACAATTTGTAAACAAAAACAGATATTGAATCTGTGAATGTTGTATTTGATGAAGACCAACTGACTAAGAAAATTGTGTTTCATTTTTCTGCAGATACAGTTCAAGAGGATTTTGGTAATGAAGTTGATGTTTCAAGTCTACCTAATGGACTGGATATCAGTGAATGTAGATTGGAAGAAGAAAATGGGTATGAGTGTCAGATTGAGAATCATCAATTGACCATCGAAATCATTCCATTGATGATGTCATTGGTAATATTCATGATAACAAAAGGACAAGAGGTAAATCTGAAGTAAATTATCATGATATGGTCAAAATTTCATGTTTTACATCTCAAACAAAATCTAAGAATGTTAGTAATGCACTAAATGATGAGTTTTGGGGTTAAAGCCATGCATGATAAATTAGAACAGTTGTAAGAAACGATGTTTGGATGCTAGTACCTCGTCTAGTTGATGTGAATATGATTGGAAGAAAGTGAATTTTTAAAAACAATGAAATCGGTGACATTGTTAGAAAAACAGCTATGCACAAGGATACACACAAGTTGAAGGGATTAATTTTGATGAGAATTTTACACATGTTGCTAGATTAGAGTCTATAAGACTATTGCTTTGTATTGCATGTTCTCTTGGTTTCAAGTTATTTCATATGGAGTCAAAAGTGCATTTTTTAATGGGATTCTGCACGAATAAGTTTATGTTGAACAACCCAACGGTTTTGAAGATCCTCATAACTCAGATCATGTCTAAAAATTGAAGAAGGCTTTGTATGGACTCAAACAAGCATCATGTGCTTGGTATGACAGGCTAACAACTTTTCTAATCAAGAATGGCTACAAAAGAGATGGAGTAGATAAAACCTTCTTTATACATAATGCTGATAAAATTTTTTTGGTTGTGCAAATTTATGTTGATGATATTGTTTTTGGATCAAAAATCACAAGATAAAGTAAATTGGTAAAGATGTGTATGTTTGGTGAACAAAATTATTTTCTTGGTTTGCAGGTGAAACAAATTGATGATGGATTATTTGTATCTCAAAGCAAATATGTAAAAAATCTATTCAAAAGGTTTGAAATGGATCAAAGTAAATCGACAAATACTCCTATGTCAACCACCATGAAACTTACTAAAGACTCAGAGGGAGAGGATGTGGAAGTAGAGTTGTACAGAAGCATGATAGGATGTTTGATATATCTTACTGCAAGTAGACGATATTTGTGTTTTAGTGTAGAAATTTGTGCGAGATATCATGCAAAGAAAGTCACATTTGTTTGTTGTGAAAAAGGATCATAAAATATGGTATTGTTTATATCGAGGATATTAACTGTGAATTTGCTGGATATTGTGATGCAGATTAGGGAGGAAATGCGGATGATAGGAAAAGTACATCAGGAGGATGTTTCTTTCTTGGAAATAATCTGATATCCTGGCATAGGAAAAAGCGGAATTCAACTTCTTTATCTACTGCTGAAGCAGAATACATTACCTTGGGAAGTTGATGTACTCAGCTGATTTGGATGAATTAGATGTTGATGGATTACAGTATGCGTTTAAAAACTTTTGTTGCTCTTTGTGATAATAATAGTGGAATTGATATTTCAAAAAAATCTTGTACAACATTCAAGAACAAAACATGCTAAGATTATGAATCATTTTTTTAGAGAAAAAATTGAACAAAAAGAAATGAAGTTTGAATTTGTGCTTACTTAGCGTCAATTGGCAGACATTTAAACAAAACCATTGGATTTAAATCGATTCGTTTCTTTGAGAAAATCACTAGGTGTTTGTGAACTCAGATTGATATTAAAATTTGTTTCGCTTGCATAAAAAATGATATGTGTGAAATCTAAATCTGAATGGGAAAAGGAAATAATGTGTAAGGTTTGTTGCTAGATTGGTAAAGGCTCAATTTCGATATCACTTAAGTTTTGTTAAAATACACTTGCTGACGGTTTGGTCTCTTACGCCTCTAACAGTCGAACATGTGATCATTATTTTTTAAATTATTTGAAACAACTGTACGAGTATAAGCTCGGGTCTAAGTTAAGAGATTTATAAATTCAGTTATAACATCTTAAAGGTCTAAAGCAAAATTCTTGCTTAAGTTAGGGAATTACCCGAAGAACCCGTTCCCACCCAAAACCCATCCCAAACTCGCGAAAATTTAATCGAACCCGCATGTTCGGGTTCGGGTTTGGGTAAGGAAATCTCGTTATCCATGGGTTTGGGTTCGGGTTTTCTGATTTCTACGACGGGTACTCGCGGATATACGAGCACATATATACAAAAATATTAAAATGCCCATATATACCATATTATTTACGAAAATTCCACTAGGGTTTTTTAGGTTACTTCTTCCCTTCCTTATTTTTCTCTTTCAGTAGATGCAGCCTCCCTCTCGTCATCTATTGCTCGCCTCCCTCCGACTGGTGCTCACCTCCCTCCGGTGGTTGGTGCTCTCCTCCTTCGCAATCGCTTCTCCATCTCACGCGGTTGGTGCGACCGTTTCTGATCTGTAACGAGCGATTCCCAACGGTCTCGGATCAGTTGTCGTCCATTGGGAAACACCCTTTCCAACGGATTTAAGGCGTTTTCCAACGGAGTACACCTTTAAAAGGGCGTAAACATCTAGGGTTATTGTGTGGAGGAAAAAATGAGGCAATAGTTGATAATTTATCAATGAGTATTGCGAGAGCACTTTAGAAGTAACAAATACTATTAAGAGTGATTTGGATAGAAAAGCGATAAGTTGATATATACGGTCTAACTTGGGGGAGTTAACTGTGCTAGTCTTAAATACTTTGTATTGAAAAACAATTATACTTAAAAAAATTGAATCGTGAATAAAATTGATATTGTATTTCATATTTTGTTTCATATTTTCTATCAAAGTTATCCTCCTATTTTTTTCGCCTATAATATTTAAATATCAAACATTTAGAAAAGTAAATATTCACCAATCATTTTTTCACTATAAGATGCAACAACGAAGTTTATAACAATTTTGACACAAAGTTTTCCAATGTCAAAACTGCAAAAAAATCGTGAATTGTGACAGTATCTACCAAGTGATTTTATGAACTAATATAACAACACATAATGTATTTTCTTATCTCCTAAACAAATATAGTAAAATGACAACATACTCTGGACCTTCAATACTTAAATTTTTAATATGACTAAGACTCTGATTGGTGGAGTCGCAGCCAAACGCAAACGTGACGACTGTGTTTTCTAGCGATTCCCGGCGATATTAAAACCGGTTGGTGGAGTCACAGTCGCCCGAAAACGCATCGAAACGCAGATTTCAAAAATTTGAAATTATGTTGTGTTACGTTTGCGTTTTGGTGCGTTTTGAATAAAATTACCAAAATACCCTTGTGCATATCCCTTATTTCTTCTTTCTAATCATATATATACATATATGTATTGTATATTTAAATATTTTTATAACATTTAATTTTTAATTTTATTTCAAATATTTAAAAATTATAATTAAAAAATATACACTAAACAAAAAAATTATTAAATTTTTTCTTAATAATTGTCTATTTTGGTAATTTTATTTAAAACGCAACCGCAACAATTTCCTACCATTCGCTTCTAGTCATAATCCCCCATAAATCTAGCGATTCCACCATTTATACAAAATGAAACAAAATACCACCAATTGCTATAAAAAATACTGCCACACACAAACAAATGGTGTGTTTCTACCGGTCAAACCCTTATCTCATTTTATAATAAATTAAATGATATATGAAAACATAAACATAATTGTTTCACTTTAATTACATGTTTCATGTTATGTAATAATAGCCAACAGAAACAAAAGGAAGGAAGGTCAAAAGAAACCAACAGTAACGCGCTTACGCGTGGACGGTCGGTGAGCTGGTCCGGAATATCCGAACCTCATAGCTTCGGATCCACACCTACCCACTTGTTTCTCCTAAAAAGTACTGCTCGGGTCCACCAGACCTGAGGTTCGGATCCGAAGCTCCCTTTTTATATTAACCTTTTTCGCCTGTTTAATGGTCCTCCCATCTCATCCGTTTCGTCCTTGGAAGCTAGAGGAAGAAAAATCTACAAAACGAGAAAGATATTTTCGCGGATAAGGTAAGGAAAATCTTGTTCATGTGTTCGTATCTGTTCGATCAATGAGTTTATGCGAGAAGGTTATCTTTTGTATGAGTTTGATGTTTGTATTCAAGGGTTTGGTTTTGGTCGCCGGTAAAATTATGGGAATTTTAAGGGAAAATCGAAGTGATCGAACTGTCTTTTGCCGTGTTTATTGTTGATATTGCTTGGAAATGTATGGATTTGACTTGTGTTGACCTTTCTGGTCCGTTTGATGAGCTGATTTCGTCGGAGATTGAAGATCGATGAAGGGGAAACTTAAACCTTGAGATCTCTACGGTGAACAAGTTGTAATTAGCCAAATTTTGGCAATCAAGTTTATATAAGATGCTAAAAGCTTAGTTTTTGGCTCAAAATCTTATGAATTTACCCTTTGCGAGTTTCTATTTATTAGGTAATTCTGATCTTAGTGTGAAGTGGTTTGGTTGACTGTTGTTTGCTTCGTTTCCGGATCCTAAAATCGAATGCTCTACTGCTCTGTTATGCTATTTGTTTCAAAGTAACAATCTTTTCTGGTGAATCCGAGTATGCAAGGTCAGATGTGAACTGTTTTTTGTACTGATCTCGATTCTTGTGTGTACAGATCTTAAACACCTGACTTTGGAAACCAACAACGAAGGAAATGGCGCTTGTTTCAGGAAGAAGATCAACGCTAAACCCCGACGCCCCACTGTTTGTGCCGGCTGCTCTTCAGCAAGTGGAGGATTTCTCTCCTGAGTGGTGGCAATTGGTCACAACCTCGCCCTGGTACCGTGACTACTGGATCAGCCAGCACCAAGGCGAGGACGGTTTCTATGACAATGGCGAGAATGACAACGGTAACAACATAGATGTAGTTGATCTGCTGCCTGAATCATTTGAGTTTGACGCCATTGATAACTTCTGTAACCTTGACGCTGCCGAATTCGAGTTAGAATTTGAAGATTCAATGTACCATCTATCATCTGACGTCGGTAAGCCTTTGAACCCAAATGTTGGTTGAATCTACAATCCAGTTTCTATGGATCTCGGAGTTGGTTCCTAATGGTGTTATGGTTAATTCGTCAGGCGTGGTATCTGATGCTGGAGCGGTGAGCTATCTGAAGTCTCTCCAAGGTGGAAGTCCAAGATCAGGTGCAAAACCAGCCACATACTCGGAAAAGCCAGCCAAGTGGGTGAACTCAAGGTGCACTCCTCGAAACATCCACCAACCACGCTGAAGTGACTGAGTGTCCCTGTTAAGTTAACTTCTCGATTAGTTTGCTTGTACGATATAGCTTTTTATCATTGTAGTTTATGCTCTGCTCAAGCTGTAATCTTGTATTCCAATGTTGTTCATTCTCAGATTCTTCGCTCACTCCCAAAATGTAAAAAAAATGTAAAATTCCAAATGAAATGAGAAGGAAAAAAATGTTCATTTACAACTACAAAGCCATATAGATTATATTGATTGTTCATCCTAATGTTCTTAAAATCGGCTTTGGTGATCAACTAGGCGCTAGGCAGAGGTTGTCCCGATTAACCTGTAATCTAGGTTCTAGGCAGAAGATCGATCTAGATGGTCGTCTATTTTTTTTTAAGGTAGAACAAAAATAAAGGGAAAGAAAGAAATTAGAATAGTTTTGAATGATAAAATCCATTTATTTATTTTTTATTGTGATTGTATAAATAATCATTTATGTTTTTGTATAAGTAGCTATATATAAAAAAATAAAACCGATTTGATAGTAAAATGTTGAATAATCTTATTTATTTTTAATTTAATGGGAGGTTGATGATTTAAAATAAAAAATAACTGAATAAGGTTTTGAATATGTTGTTATCTAATGATTCATATCATGTTCAAGATTGGATTGTTGATAGATAGTGAAAATACGGGAGATAAATCAATGGAAGAATGTGAACCATCAAACCAAATTGCATTGACATGTGAAGGTTCAAGAGATCAAACAAGTGAATGATTTGTTTATGGTTAGAGAATTTGATGAATCAGATTTTGGTTCCGAAGAAAAAAAATTTAACATAGCTTGAATCTGATGAACAACATTTCAATAAAGAATATAGAGAAGTTGAATTAGATAGTTAAAAAATTTACTTATTTATATTGTTATTTTTTCAATTTTATTTATTTATGTGTATTTTAAACAATTAAATATTTATAAATGTTTTAAATTAAAAAATTGGATTATAATTATATTATATATATATATACATATCCGCCTAGATATCGCTAAGCTGGCGGAATATCAGATATACCCTCGTAGGGCTAAAACGCTTCAAAAATACCCTTCCCTAAA
>CM071862.1:10163749-10186380 GCA_036759665.1 Gynandropsis gynandra
CTTTTTTTTTTCAGCCAAGGGTATTTTTGAAGCACTTTAGCCCTACAGGGGCATTTTTGATAAGCCCCCGCCTAAGCTCCACCTAGAAGCTAGACACTAGATATCTGCCCGTCTAACGTCTAGCATTTTCTTGAAAACAGTGGTAGCAGCATTTGGCCACTTTGGCAGCACTATTTCGTTGCTTTTGATTGTCCATCTTTATTCCAAACACATTCTAGGTGTATAAGCAATTTCATGGTGAAACTTTGTGAGAAAATCAGTACTGTCTCGATGCTTTTCCTTCCCAGCTTCTTCAATCTTAGAGCGGTGGCCATGTGCGTTGCAGATTGCATTGGGCAACCAGAAGCCAGGCCATCGTTTAAGAAACAGGGCGCGATCAAGGACCAACGGTCCTCTCAATGTAACTTCAATACCCTGATAAATCCACAAGGCTAGAGTTGCTTCAAGTACTAGGGAAAACCATCCCAAAATAGCCACTGCAATGTCGATACTTTTCAAAATGTCCTTCCTGTGCCACTTGCCCACCCTAGACGCTCTGGTTTCTTTTCTCCAATTGGTCACTGAGAAAGGTTGTGGATTACAATGAGATTTACGGACTTTAGGAGTGAAGTTGCATATATAAGGTAGACATTAAGCAAAAGGCTTCAGAGTCTGCTTACCTGTAGGCATACACCAACATGACTCTTGAATATTTTCTCGACGTTCTCTGTGTTTCCTAGATGTAAAGAGACATTGTTTGATGCACATATTGTTATGTATATCGTTTGAACTGACAAAGAACCAAGTCAAGCTTGACCACACTCACATGCACGATTGTCTTGTTATTTTTTTATATGGTTATGGACTAGTTTGACATTTCCATAACATTCATCTAGTCTTGTTGGTTAGTCTTGTGCAAACATGAAAATAAATCCTTCTATAGTTTTGGTAGAATTTCAGTAGTGTTTGGTATTTTGAGACTTTGAGTTTGGATGGAAGAGAGAAAGTGAAAATTAGGGTTCTTTGATAGTGTTGCTAGTCACACTCTCTTTACCTTTTCTCATACATTCAACCTCAAAATATTTGTCAACACCTTACTTTAATTGGTATGTTACATTTTGGTTTGACTAATGTTTTTAAAACATGGTTTACCTATTACAAATACTTAACCTTTGTATTGTAATCAAAATGCAGGTTTCGTCTCCTCCTTAGGTGCTCTGGCGTGGATCTTCTTCACTAGCAGGAGGAATAGGCTTCGTCCGACTTTTGGGCGTCAAAGGCATTTGGTCTTGGGTCTTTAGCATCGAGTTTGATTGTTCTTGCTTTGTTTTCTTTAGTGAGGCATGTTTTGTATTTGGCTCATGCCTTTTTTGGGGTCTCGATTCTTCATTTCATTCTTCCCATCTCTCGAACATTCTTCAAACCCTAGCGATATCATCCTTCCCGGATCGTGCTTCTCGTGCCTGAGTTGGTCACAACCATCATACTCCCTCATGACCAACTTAGACACAACGTCGATTCCTCATCTTAGTTCTTCAAACCTCTTCATTCCCAAAGGCTTCGTTAGAATATTAGCAAGCTGGTGCTCGCCAGGTATGAACCTCAACTCGATCTATGCTTCTGCTTCCCAAACCACGTGATATTTAATCTATATGTGTTTGGTCCTCCTGTGTTGAACTAGATTTTTATCGATTGCAATCGCTGACATATTGTCGCAATAGATTGGTACACCTCCATGTATGTCAAACCCTAGTTCTCTGAATAGCCTCTTCAACCACACCGAATGATTGGTTGCTCCACATAGTGTTGTGTATTCGGCCTCGACTATTTATTATCTATGGTTGCTTGTTTCTGTGTCTCCCATGAGAATATAACATTTCCTAGGGTGAAATAGAAATTTGATGTGCTTCTTGAGTCTGTAGGATATCTAACTAGGTTTGAGTCTAAATATCCCATCAATTCAGCTTCCCGTGTCTGCTTGAACATCAATCCATACTCTTTTGTTGTGTTTATGTATCTATGAACTCGTTTAACCTTTTGTACACTTCTTTTGTTGGTTTTGAGTTGAACCTGGACAAGTAGGACACGACAAAGAAGATGTTTGGTCTGGTAGCAGCAAGGTAGAACAACCCTCCAACCATACTCCTGTAAGTTATCTGATCCTTTATGTCTTTTCCTTCTTTAATGTTCTTTCCATGGGAAGTGAGTGGTGAACTCACTCTCTTTGAATGTTGTATCCTATATTTCCTTAGGATAGACATTGCATGCTTGCATTGGCTCTTGAATATTCCTCCCTCTTGATAGATCAACTCAAAACCTAGGAAAACCTCAGTCTTCCCAGATTCTCATCTCATATATGTCTCACTTAATTTCACCTTAATCTGATCCACCATTTTAGCATTACTTACTGTGATGATAATGTTGTCTACATACAAACACACTACCAACACTAAGTCTTCTTGTAGCTTGACATATATAGCAACATCACAGTTGTTTCTCTTGCACCCTTCAGTAATAAAAAAATTGAGTCTATTTTGTTGTACCATGTTGTAGGAGTCTATTTTAAGCCATATAATGTTTTATGTAACTTTGACACCTTTTCTTATTCTCCTTCAACCTAATATCCTTGAGGTTGTTCCACATATACATCTTCAGTCAGTTCAACATTTAAAAATACTTACTTGACATCCATTTGATGCAAGTTCCAATCCATTTGTGCTGCCACTAAGATCAAAGTCCTGATGATGTCATGTCTGGATACTGGTGCAAAAGTCTCACCATAATCCAACCCATATGTTTGGGTAAATCCTTTGGCTACAAGTCTGGCCTTCAACTTTAATAACATGCCTTCCTCATCTGTTTTCACTTTATACAACCATTTAACACTTATAATCTTCTACTTTTAAAGTTTGTCAACAAGAATCCAAGTCTGATTCTTGTTTATCATATGAATCTCAACATTCATGGCTTCCTCCAGCCTTGGATTCTCACTAACTCCTCAAAGCATAAGGTTGCTCAAAAGTTAAGTAACATGCTTCTTGACTTTGCTCGGTTTCTTAAGAATCTGACTCTTCATCAATTTTATAAAGATCACTCACCCTTCTCATTTTATGTGCTGGTCTTAATGAGCTGCTATCACTACTCCCTCTGTTCCTTGAGGATCTCAACTGTGAGTCACTAAGTTTGAATGACACTAGTGTGAGTTGAGGTGATTTGTCTCTCCATTATGTAATTCTAGGAGTTACATGAGATGTTGTAGAGCCTTGAGTCTGAATATGAGCGATTGTAGGTCTAGGAATGTAGCTACTTGAAGAGTTTGGGTCTGAAATTCCAATCTGATATGGTGTTTCAATTTGATAATTCCAATCCCAACTCTTCTCTTCTTCAAATATTATATCCCTAACAACTTCAATCTTATGGCTTTCAATTTTAAACACTATATATTCTTTACTCAGACTGATGTATCCCATGAATATGGCGTTCTCTGATCTGTCATCTAATTTCTTTCTCTTTTGTGCATGTATTAACACATGGAAGATGTGACCAAATACCTTCAAATGTGCTACAGACGACTTATGTCCACTATACACCTCAAGTGGAGTTCTATCCTTCAATACCTTGGTAGACATTCTGTTTTGGAGGTAAGCAGCAATGGCCACTGCTTCAGCCTAGAATTTATTTGATAGTTGTTTTATTTTAGCATGCTTCTAGCCATGTATAACAGACTCCTGATTATTCTTTCAGCTTTTCCATTTGTTGTGGTG
Organism: Gynandropsis gynandra; assembly: GCA_036759665.1. Lineage (NCBI taxonomy): Eukaryota > Viridiplantae > Streptophyta > Magnoliopsida > Brassicales > Cleomaceae > Gynandropsis > Gynandropsis gynandra. Next base: position 10,167,493 of record CM071862.1, read on the forward strand.
AGAAAACCACAGTGAGTTCTCTCTAGATTCTCTTCTCCTTAAGCAGGTTTGTGAATCCTTGTGAGTTAAACTCACCCCCTATATCTGATCTTAATCTTTTCAAATTGCTGCCAATTTATGTCTCAACTAAATTTAGGAGGAATTTTCTGAATATTCCTAGAGTATCAGACTTCAACCTTAGGAAGTAAACCCACAACATATCTGAGTAGTCATATGTAAATGTGAGTAGGTAAACACTGTCATCAAGGAGTTTTGTTTCCATAGGTCCACTAAGATCAGTATAAACCAACTCTAAAATCCCCTTAGTCTTGATGTATACATGCTTAGGAACTCCTTTCTGCGTTATTTCCCCTTCGGACATGATTCATACACTTCCCTTATAACTATAAACTTAGGCAGGCTACTCACCACATCTTTGCTTATCATTTCTTGCAGGTTGTCAATTCCAGAATGACCGAGCCTTTTGTGCCATAAATCTGGTAAGTTTCTGTCTTTTTCTGCTATTTTTGCTTCTTCTGTTGTATTTCCCCACTTAAGTGGGAATGTTTTACTTACCATCTGAACCTCAACAACCTTAGAACCTCACAATTTTTCTGTAAATATAACCTCATACCCATTCCTCACCTTTTAAAGAACACTCAACAGGTTTTTGTTTAAACCTAGAACGAGAAATACATCCTTTATAATTTTTCTTCTCTTCTTGGTCGATACTTCAATGTCTCCCTTTCCATTTGTCATCAACACTGCCCCATTTCCCACCTTAATATGGATTTTAAAGTCCCTATCCATAGTTGTGAAATGCCATTCTTCATGTGTCATGTATATTATGATGAATAAGATGAAGAAGAAAGAGTTTAGAGATAGGGATTGAAGAAAAAGTTGCAGGAGAANTGATGAATAAGATGAAGAAGAAAGAGTTTAGAGATAGGGATTGAAGAAAAAGTTGCAGGAGAAGCAGAAGCTTATCGGGAAAGAGAGGGGAAGGAAGAGAGAAGAGAGAGAAATGAAGGAAAATGAATTTTTTTATTAATTGAATAAAAATAGTCTTGCAATAGGTTTATATAGGATTAATATTCAAGAAACTAATTAAAGATTATTAATCTAAAATTAACTAACTAATTAAGCTAATATATCCTAACAAAATTTTATATTTTCTAATACTCCCCCTGAGTATATGCGAGATACTCCCATCTTGGAAAGTAAATTCTAAAATTGTGTTGCGGATAATGGTTTTGTCATGATGTCTACGATTTGATTATGATTTGCTACATGTAAAGTTTGAAGGAATCCAGCTTGTAACTTGTCTCGCACCACATGACAATCGATTTCTATATGTTTCGTTCTTTCGTGAAATACGAGATTGCTTGCTATGTGTAATATTTCAGTATTGTCACAAAAAAGTAAAACAGGTTCGTTAGTTGGTGAATAAAGTTCACGAAGGAGAGAAGCTAACCATATCAATTCGCAAGTTGCATTTGCCATTGATCTGTATTCCGCCTCAGCACTATTTCGCGAGATTGTCACATGTTTCTTAGTTTTCCATAAAATCAAAGAACTTCTAAGGAATATACAGTAACCAGTAACTGACCTTCTTGAATCAATGCAAGAAGCCCAATCAGCATCAACAAAAGCTTTGAGTTTATTATGAGAGGAAGATGGATAGAACAAACCTTGGGCATGATCATTTTTTAGATATTAAGTATCCTTTGAGCTGCTGCCAAATGAATATTAGTAGGAGAAGCCATAAATTGGCTTAATTTGTTTATCGCAAATGATATATCAGGTCTATTAATAGTCAAATATATGAGCTTTCCTATTAATTTTCTATAGTATGATGGATTAGTAAGCAATTTTCCAGAATCTTTTGTAAACTTGGAGTTCACTTCCATAAGAATGACCAATGGTTTGCAACCTAATAACCCAAATTCTTCTAAAACTTTCAAGGTATACTTTCTTTGACATATGGAGATCTTTTTGCTAGACCTAGCTATCTCAACTCCTAAAAAATATTTCACATCATCAAGGTCCTTAGTTTTAAATTCTAAACTAAGAACATGTTTTATAGAAGATATATCAATCTTTATTATTGCCAAAAATGAGTATATCATCCACATAAACAAGTAAGGCAGTAAAAGAAGTTTTAGTTTTCTTAATGAAGAGTGAATGGTCCGAGGAAGATTGAGAAAAACTTGAGGTAATTAAGATAGATGAAAATTTGTTGTACCATTGTCGTGAGGCTTGTTTTAGACCATATAATGATTTGTATAATCTGCAAACTGGTCTTTCAAGTAAAAGCTCCCCCTGATTTGGAATGTAAGCTTAAGGAATGGTCATATAAATTTCTTCATCTAACTCACCATAAAGAAAAGCATTAGTTATATCCAATTGATTAATGTACCAATTATGAGAAACAGCTAAGGATAATAAAACTCTTACACTAACCATTTTAGCAACAGGGCTGAAAGTATCTAAGTAATCAAGATTCTTGTTGAGTGAACCCTTTGGCTACTAATCTAGCCTTGTATTTATCAACACTACCATCAAAATTATACTTAATTTTATATACCCACTTACAATCTATAACATGTTTATCAGGAGGCAAGGAAACAATGGACCAAGTTTTGTTGTCTAACAGTGCATTTATCTTAGATAACATGGCAGATTTCCATTTTGCAGATTTATTAGCCTCAGTAAAAATTCTAGGTTCAAATTCTGTAGTAATTGACAAGCTAAAAAACCTAAAGGAAGAGCTCAATTTATCATAAGAAATTACAGAAGACAATAGATAAGGTGTTTTATATGAATAGGAAGTAGGATTATGAGATAGTTGAGAACAGTGATAATCTGCAAGAAATTTTGGTGTTCTAATCTGTCTTTTTGGCCGAACAGATTAAAATTGTAAAGGAATATTAGGGCCAACAGATAAAGAATCATCAACAATGGAGCAATCAGGATTATTATTCACAGAAGACAAAGAATCATTGGATATTAAAGGCAAAGAATCTGTATTTTCATGATGAGGAATAATATCAAAACTAGGAGCATTATGAGAAATAGAAGACTCATGTGAAGAATGCAATGAATTATTGTTAACAATTGGCAAATCAGATAAAGGTAATGGAAAAACAGAATTTAGTAACAAATCAAACACATTTTGAACTGGATTTTTATCTTTAAATGGGAATACATCTTCACGAAATACGACATTTCTTGAAATCAAAATTTTATTACTAATAAGATCTAAGACTTATAGCCTTTGTACCCTGACGGGTACCCTAAAAATACAGTAAGAAAAGCCCTAGGAGAGAATTTATGTCTTTGAGAAGAAATTGTTGATACATAACAAAGGCAATCACAAGTTCTTAAATGACTATAATCAGATAATTTTCCAGTTAAAACTTCATAGGGAGACTTATCGTTTCAAATTGTAGCAGGAGTCTTATTAATCAAATAAGTCGCAGTGAGAATGCAATCACTCCAATATGAAAGAGGTATGTTTGACTAAAAAAATAAAGCTCTAGCTACGTTTAAAAGATGTTGATGTTTACGTTCCACAACAGAATTCTGTTGTGGAGTGTAAGAACAATAATGAAAATGTATAATACCTTTGTTGTTTAGCAATTCCTTAAACTGTAATTCAGGAGCATTATCACTATGGATTGATTTTATTTTTGATTTATATTGTGTTTCAATAAGATTGATGAAAGAAGGAAAAACAGTAGAAGCTTTAGATTTTGAATGCAACATGTATACCCAAGTAACTCTAGTGGAATCATCTACCAATGTTAAAAAGTATTTGAAACCATCGACTGATTCTAAAAAAAAGGTCCTATATATCCAAATGCACTAATTGAAAAGGAATTTCATAAAGATTATTATTTGACATAAAAGGTAATCTTCTCTGTTTTGCAAGAGGACAAATTGTGCAATGAGTATTATCATGAAAATCTTTAACTGAAATAAGAGATTTGGCAGACAAGTTCTTTATTGTAATAAAAGATGGATGACCTAATCTACTATGCCATAGATGAGAAGTGTTTGAAATAGATAAAACGTGATTTATTGGTTGATCCAATATATAGAGGTTGTGCCGTAAGCTACCCTTCCCAATCATCAAGACCCGAATAGGGTCCTATATTAGACATGAATTAGAATTAAAAGAAACCAAAAATCCAGAATCTTTAACAAGAATACTAACACTGATCAAGTTGTATTGGAAAGAAGGAATATATAGTACAGATTGTAAGACAATATCCCTAGATAATCTAACAGAACCAACGTATGAAACATAAATATTTTCACCATTTGGGAGTGTCACAGAAACATCGGAAACATTCTTAATGTCAGTGAAAAGATCCAAAATAGTGCATACATGGAAACTAGCTCCAGTATCAATAATCCAAGAAGATGCGGGCAAAACGATGGATGGGAACAAGGAAGAAGATAGAATATAAGAAGAAATATAGTTACCTATGTTAGGACCTACCGGAGTAGTGGAAACAGAGGACGTATAAAGCGATGGTGTGGATGTAGAACCATTAGTCAAATTGAGATGTTTGACTATTTGTTGAAGTTGTTCTGGTGTTAATTAATGGCCCTGAGACAGATTATTGATGGAGAGGAACCTGAAATTTGGAATTTGGCAACACTGCATGAACTCGAGGAAAAACATTAGTAGAAATAGAAGGCCGAGGTCGAGAGGTAGTGGCACGATATCCATTAGGATATCCATGCAATCTATAGCTAGTAGTTACTGGTGACCTATTAATCCACAATGAGCACATACAGGGCGAGACTTGCTCTTAGAATTATTGTAACCAAAACTTTTAGGTCTATAAGAATTGGGTTGAGCAACATTCTTTGGAGCAGAAATGGAGGTAACAGAGGCTTGAAAAGCAAGACCATCAGGAGGGAGTAACAACCCATGTTGTTGCTTATCTTGAATCAAAAGATTAAAAGCTTTGGAAATGGATGGTAAAGGTTCTAGCAATAGAATTTGCCTACGAACTAGATCAAAACTAACATTCAAACCCATAAGAAATTGTAAAAGATATTTCCGTTCATCTCGTTGAGCAATCTGATCAGCAAGTTGGCATTCACATTTCAAACAAGAACATGTTGGACTTTCTTCTAAACTTTTTAATTCTTGCCAAAGAGTTATTATTTTAGTATAGTAGGCATTTAAATCTAGATGTTCCTTGTTTTAGATTTTTTATTTCTTGTTCAATACAAAAAATTCTTGGCATATTACTCTGACTAAACCTATCAGCTAGATTTTTCCAAACATCCGAAGCAAGATTCATATGAATTATACTATCTGCTATATCTTTAGAAACCGAATTAATGAGCGACGAACAAACAATATCATTACAACGCAGCCAAGTATCATGCTCAACATCAGTGGAAGAGGGTTTTTTAATCTTACCAGATACAAACCCCATTTTGTTCCTACCATTGAGAGCCATGGTCATGGCTCGTTTCCACGTGTTGTAATTGAGTTCTCCATTTTGTTTCCCAGTTACAAGAAGAATGCAACTGGTGTCGTTCGTATTGAGGAATAAAGGATTACAATATGGATCATTGAGGGGGATTAGGGACTGTGTCGCCATTGTAGGAAAAAACGTAAAAAAGAGAAAACGACCGAAAGACAAAGACGAGGCCGCGACCGATGAAAACTTCCAATTGAACCAAAATTATGGCTTAAAATAGTTCAATAAGGGAGAAAGAACAAAAAATTAGGGCTTAGAAAATGAGTAGAGAAAAGAGAAAAAAAATGAAATTGATCGAAAAGACTTTGAAATTGATCGGTAGAAACCGATTTAGAAGCGAATAACGGAAGCTTCAAAGATACCATATTATGATGAATAAGATGAATAAGAAAGAGTGTAGAGATAGGGATTGAAGAAAAAGTTGCAGGAGAAGAAGAAGCTTATCGGAAAAGAGAGGGAAAGGAAGAGAGAAGAGAGAGAAATGAAAGAAAATGAGTTTTTTATTAATTGAATAAAAATAGTTTTGCAATAGATTTATATAGGATTAATATTCAAGAATAATTAAAGATTATTAATCTAAAATCAACTAACTAATTAAACTAATATATCCTAACAAAATTTTATATTTTCTAATAATGTAGTTGGTTGCAACGCTCTCTATCAACCATACTCCACTTCCAAACAAATGATGTGTTATATGGGCAGCAGTAAACAAGCTATTATCCTCTTCTTCTTCTCTAAACATTTGTGCTTGATTACATATAGGTCTTTTTAACTTTGTAGTCCCGTGGGAAGTACTTACCGTTGGTTTGCCTATTACAAATACTTACCGTTGTATTGTAATCAAAATGTAGGTTTTGTCACCTCCATGGGTGCTTCTGGCGTGGATCTTCTTCAGCAGCAGTAGGAATGGGCTTTGTTTGACTTTTGGGCTTCAAAGGCCTTTGGTCTTGGGTCTTTAGGGTTATTCTTGCTTTGTTTTCTTCATTTGGGCCTGTTTTGTATTTGGCCCGTGCCTTCTCCTCTTTGTTGTTGGGTCTCGATTCTTCACTTTATTCTTCCCATCTCTCAAACATTCTTCAAATCATAGCGATAACATCCTTCCCCGATCGTGTTTCTTGTGTCTGGTCACGACCATCATGTCCTGCCTGTAAGTTGCAGATCAAAGTGACAAATGAGTATATGAGCACTAAACCAACTAAAGTTAATTGAGAAATTTGCTTAATATCATACCCTGAAACTGTTAAACCGAGAGGTTCTGTAACCATGCATCATTTGTTCGTACGAAGCTCAAAAATATAATTTATACTTTATGCCCGGTAGTACTGATATAAGGCGGAGCAACTTGTCTTCACCCTGTCTATCATTTTCCATTCTTCCAGACTCAATCTCATTCGACATAAGGTACGGATGCAAAACGCCAAGTGTATCGTACATCTTTGCTTTTGCAGGCAAAATTCCACCATTCCTCAGTATTAGAGTCTCTGTGGAGTCTTCGACCTTCGCACCCTCTTTTCTTTAACATAAGCCAGTAAGTTTCTGATGCTCAAATATTTACGTGAACTGACACTATACACTCCACTTATGGTACCCCTCCAGCCTTGGCACGCTGGAGCACCCATTTATGTAACTGAGCACTTCTTTTTCGCCTTCTCAACTACCTCCTCCGTAATATTACCATACCCAACACTCGCAGGAGCAAAACCATCCATTTCACCTTCATCCTCTTCATTCTCAAACAACCCTTCCCATTCATCGGACTCCCAATCGAGTCTCACTTTCAGAATTAGCATCCTCTCCTTCATTTTCCTCGAATATTTCACTGATTCAAACTCTTCTCCTTCTATTTCGTCATCCAATTCATACAATCGTAATGCTCAAAGTTGAACTCTTTCTGAAACCCTCCAAATAAAACACTGAAAGTTCCTGAATTTTGACGGGAAGTGATGAATTACCTGATAAAAATATGGAATTTAGGATCTGGGTTTCCAAGCAAATGCGCAAACTCTCGTATTGAAGCTTCGGGTTAACACCGTATACGTCGTTGTAGACGTCGCAGTGATGTCAAAACCACCATTTCCCCGACCACACTGCTCTGATTTTCCGATGAAATAGTTTTCGGATCCAGGAGCAGCAGAGAAACAACAAAACGACCTAACAAAACAAACGAATAAAGAGAGACGATGAAACGCGCTATAACTTCAAAACTTCCTCTTGCCCCTTCTGCCGAGTTCTTCTGAAGAAGATATATAATATATTACTCAAAGTATTCCCTTTTTACCCCTACCGTAAGAACTAAAAATACATTAATACCCTTTCTCATCTATTTACTTTTAATTAATTAACCTTGCTCCCTTTCGTTTTCAAGAGTTTTACAGTCCTTTAGAATCCCGCTTTGAGAATCATAATGGCGCCAAAGATGGCATCACCACCGAAGACTTCTTTCTATCCCATCGGTGAAAACCTAGAAATCTTGAACGTATCGATCGATGGTACTTCCATGTTTTGTAGCATTCTTAGTTTTGTGTTTGCTCGAATTTCGCAGGTAGTTGCGACGTTGTAGTGGAAGGTAAGCAGTTCACCTGCGAATCTGGTCCGAAAAGCCTCCAGATCACTTTTTCTAGAAACGAAAGAGTGAGAATCTCAGGTTCGTCTAGATATGTGTGTTTTATGGGGTTTCCTCATCTTTTTGGTATTTTCATGTGTGATGATTTTTGTTTGGGAGTATTTTGCCATTTTTGGAAATTTCTGGGTGTAATTATACGACCAATTTATTCGGTTAATATTTAGTAGTAGATTAAGATTAGTTCTTATCTAGTTGGTTTGACTGTTTTTATCTGTAGTGAGGGAAGAGATGAATGCAGAATCTGGAAAGTCTATGTTACTGGCAAAATGTGTAGCAAACGGTATAATAATCTCTTTATGTTTTACTTTTCCTGGTTTATGCTTAGCAACAGCAAGTACTCGTTGTATTGCCATAATATGTTCTCCTGTCCAATTTTGTTTGATTTGTATCCGATTGATTTATGTAGAAAATGAAAAGATTGTTTCCACTTGTCCAAAGAAAGAGTGCACATTTCTTCTACTTAATCCGGGCCATGGTGAGGCCTTTACCAAATCATATCTTCAGGTAAATGGTTTCCTCCATAGTGGTTGAGGCTTTTTGCTTGAGGAGCTATTATTTCCTTAACTCACTGCAGCTCCGATAGCTCCATTGCTCACAAGCATTTGTATCATACTCGTTTAGGAAGTACTGAAGTTATACGCTAAAGAGCTACCAGACATGAAATATGCTGCAAACACTGGAAAGCAATCAACATTCCTCGAGAGATGTGTGTCAAAAGGGTATTCTATGTTTTTTCTTTTTTTTTTTGCTTCAAGATGATCTTTAATGTTAAGCAGGATTGCGTTTTCATCTTAATAGTTGAGGTTGATACCAATTTGATTAAGGATATCAGTTGAAAGCAATCTAATGTTTTGGTCACAACTAAACTTGTGTTGCAGCAAATATTGTACATTGATTTTAAAGTCCATGCTCAATGGAGTTTCGGATGAGGTAAATAGGCTGCACTACTCTTGTTGGATCAGAAAAGAAAAAATTGCAAGGGTAACAATATTGTGCTGAAAGTGCTGCTTACTTTATGTCTTAGAATTATTTAGTCAAAAGCAGCATCGGCCCTTGGTATATCTTGCTAGGTTTATTCTATGCATGAAAAGGATCTCATATGTGCAATTTGATCGAAGATTTCACTCCCTTAAGAGTTTGCCATTCTGTTCTTAAGGAAGGGAAACATTCTATTGAGGTTTACTCTGCTATTTAAGATATAGAATGTAAGGATGTTACACTTCTTTTTCTACTTTCTTGCAACTGCAGGATTAATCCTTCTTTCTGTATTATTTGCAGATCATAGCTGCAATCACCTATCAAATAGTCCCTGCTGATACACAGTATGCTGAGATACCTCTTGCAGCTGTCGCATCTATCTACCAGAAAAAGGTTGTGGCAGACGCACTGAACCTTCTACGTTGTACCTTTCCCTGAGTGCCATCATCTAATGCATTAACAACTAGAGTAAGACAAATAATTACAGCCTGGCCCTCCACAAAAGGAGAACATAAGCCACATCAGCTGAGATCTCAGACATGCTTTGAATTGATTGATATCTTGTGAAAATACATTAATTGACAGAAAACTTATAAACAAATTCACCACAGGCTAACCAAAGTTTTGTTCTTTTTCATAATTGGACTTTCAGTATTTTGGTAAGCTAATATACGATGAATTAAAGAAGAGGCTTCAGAATATTGGAGTTCGTGCTATATTCTGTTGGGCCGACAAAGAATCTGAGGGATTCTGGTTGAAACAGGTGATCATCATTTATAGTGTGTCTTGGACTTCAATCAAATTATGTGTCACTGGAGCAAATGGAACTATCTTCTGGAGTACTTCCGCTAGGGCATTATTATGACTCTTTTGATACTACTTCAGGGTTTTATATCAATAGCAGAGGTAGACAAGAAGGGTAAAACAAGCAAGTTGCGTGTCAAGGCTAATATTCGGAAAGCGCTATGCTTTCCTGGTGGTTCAACTCTCATGCTTTCTCATTTGAAGAGGGAATATTGGGTTAATCCTTCATATCTTGAGAGCTACTCTTCACGACTAGATGACTGGGATGAATCTCCACTGTCAGCTTATGACAATTGTGCTGGTCCTGTGACAAGGTATTGTGAGAACTTTCTAAAATCTGGGGAATCGCTTAAACGTAGAGACAGGTTTGGTGACAACATAAATTTTGACAGTAAGTTTTTCTTCCTCTTATATTTTAAGCTTCAAGATAATTACTTTTAGGCAGCATGTCTACTCTTGTGTGATTCCTGTTGAATCATATACTTGCTTTTTCTATAAGTATTACTTCAGAAGCAAAATTTTGTTTAATGGATGAAGAAACTCGTACAGGTCTCTCTGGTAGTGGAAGTTCAGTTGATTTGACCACAGGAATGGAATGCAATAATATGATCATTGATGAAGCCACCACTGCTGATGGTGAAACCAATGGATCCACCCAGGGTCTAAAGAGGAATTGGGAAGCTTCACTTTCCTCTCTACAATCCAAAAGAGTAAAAGGAACCCATCACAGTGATGATGGGATAGATACTGTATTGTCTTTCAGCTTAGCAAGAATGCAGAAGCAATCAAAAGAAAGTTTTTTAGAGACTTCTAGTGAGAATCCTCAGACCATTATTAGGAAAAGAAATGCTGTTGAAGAATGCAAAGCTGTCCTTGGGATGTCGGAGTCTGCGGTCAACAGAGAAGCACATCCAAATAGAAAACACTACAGAATTATGCTGATGAATATTGGTGATGACAATAAAAGAGCAAGTTTATCAAAGGTATTTTTGGTCATTGTTTTGAAACAACACCTCTACGGTTCTCTTAAATATTTGTTACTTGTATTCAAACAGATATGACTGTTTCTTGTTGAAACAACTTTGTAGGTTTACATGTATGTACATCCGTTTGGACATCATCTTTACAAAATGTCTTCTGTACACATTTGTTATCTTCTCATCCTTTAAACAGGTCATAGAAAACCTAGGTGGTGCTGTTACCTCTGATGGAAGCATAAGCACACATATTATCACTGGAAAAGTAAGGAAAACACTGAATTTCTGTACCGCTCTTTGTTCCGGGTGAGTGTTTATTTGAGATTCATACTGATCTCCTTGCTAATACCCTGTTAGCAATTGTGAAATTAATTGCTACCATGTTTTATGTGTAAAGATTGTGTTATAAACGCGAGTGTTTCCGCTGAATGCAGAGCTTGGATAGTATCACCAACTTGGTTAAAAGAAAGTTTCAGACAAGGCAGTTTTGCTAGTAAGATAAAACATGCTTCTATTGATTACTTGATAGGTATCATGCACTGTGCTGACTTTATTTTACTGAACAGATGAAGCTTTATACATATTGCACGATGAAGATTATGAGCTGAAATACCGAACTGAGCTGAAAAGCACCGTTCTTAGAGCAAAAGCTAGACCAAATTCACTACTTAAAGGATATGATATATTCATAGGAACTCACGTGAAGCAGACTATTGGAACTTTATCTTCCATCATCCAATCCGCTGGAGGAAAAGTAAGTTCACAAGTTCTTTCAATTTATATATTTTACAAGGTTAATAACAGCAGACTATCCAATCCTTTCTACAATTCTCCTTACCACTCATGTGAACTTGTGGAACAACATGTCACAAAATCTAGAATTTTCTGAATCTGAAAGTAGGGTCTCAGAGGAAGGCTTAACACATATGGGGAAAAAGAACAATCTTGGAAGAACCAAACTATAGAAATTCGTGTTATGTTGTTATAAGTCTTCTTAGGACCCGTATGCGATAGAACATTGCCCAGTTATACCGAAGATATGTTGGCTAATGGTCACTTAGTGTATTGCAGACATCCAAGCCACTGATCGATATTTGGAGATGAATCATTTTACATACTTAGTTCCGGGTTAGCTAGATTTAAAATGGGTCAAAGACCTAAAAGAAGTTAGTCTTTATAAAAAGAAAAAAATGTTGCCCAATCAGCACAGAATACGTGAATTTCACATTCTGAATTCATGATAACAAAGGGTCTTTGGAAAGGTCAGGTGACACGAGAGCTGGACAAGGTGAGGGAGGCATCAAGAACAATATACATAGTGTGCGAAGAGGATATGGAAGAGGCCTTGTCGGCTGCGAAGAAGGGGATACGGACATTCAACAGTGAGTGGTTGATGAACTGTGTGATGAGACAACAATTGGATCTGGAAGCTCCTCAGTTTGCGGAATCCTTATGAGTTCAGATCGGAGCAGCTAGAGATAAGTACCCAATAAGCCACTTGGCGAAATGTATGTATGCTATCTTCTTTACTCCTCACTTCCTTTTGTTTAGCCGATTGTCATATGTTTCGTTACCTTTGTAGCCAACAAAGTCAGATCGTTAGACGCTATCGTGTCGGTTGACCAGCATCTAACTCTAACGTCAATTTTTAAAAAACAAGTTTAAAAAATTATATTAGAACAGTTTTTGGTATCTCCAAAAAATTCTTTAATCAAATCTAATCGATGGTTGGACAATGGTTATCCACCAATAATTAGATGACAACTTTTAGAGGTTATGTTAAACCCACACCAATTATAAGAGGCAGCGTTCGTATCCGGATATATCATTAAAGATTTTAAATCATTAGTCTAATAGTATCCGTCTAGAATAATCTAATCTTCTAGATTTGGTTTTGGTGCAAACCGGGTCGGTTTATAATTATGGTTGTGGCTTTTTGGGTACCCATTTTATAAATAAAAATTATATATATAAATAAAAGGATTAAACGGATTGGATTTTATCTTCTACGACGTTATTCAACCACGACTAATTTTATGTTCCGCTGTCAAGAGTTACTTTGCTAATGATTTGTGAATTTTGGATCTCAATAAAGATTGCGTTCAATAAAAATTGCGTACAACGATCCATTACAAACATTGTTTATGAAAAAAATATTCAACGGACTATCTAATACATCAGACATGTATATAAATAGTAATCACATTTTAGTTTATTAGTTATTCTTATATATTTTGAGATATTTTTATATATGTTTTTTTAAAAGCTGCGTTACATATGTTTCAAGGTCTCATTAATATCAACATCTTCCAAAGTTTATATGGAAAACGGATCGTCCATCTTATCAACGCGCACTTAGTGGTTCTTTAAAAGAATTACTATACCTATCAAATAATATATTTAATGCTTTTACTACATTGATATTTCAAATATAAAATCATTTACAAATCATTGTTTCTTCAACAAGTTTGCAGCCAAAACCAATATATTTACCAACAGAATATTATTTTGTCTCAAACAATCACATTCACCTTTTAATATGGTATTCTTTCGTTCTGTTGGTTTTTTATTAACTTTATAATTCTACTCTCATGAGTTATAAACGACTTATAACATAAAATTCATTCGTGAATCTTAATTTTTTATCATCTTCCATTGTTTCCGGCCCTCAAACATTTGTTTAACTTTATTAACAATACTCTTTTTGGCTCTTATTTTTTACAGCGACACAGAAATTCTAAACGAACGAATATCATTCCAGACGAAACCAAAAACACATTTACCTTTCGATACGTTTTTATTTTTTTCCATTTATATTAAAAAGATGACATAACTTTTATTTCAAACAAGTTTTTCCAAATTAGGTTTCTATTTTTGAAAAAAAAATTATTTATAAATTGCATAAAACAATATAAATTCATTTTTTTCTAGATCCCACATACCAGGTGGGTTGGTTTCGTAGTAGAATAAAAAGAGGGGGCACTTTTTGGGGTGGTACAGTGTAACGTTGTCGACGTGGAAGTCTCATAAACCCAAATTCAGACAGAATCTAAGATAAGGTTGTAGTGAGGCAAAGACCCATAACGTAGAATTCGCTTCCTGATTCATACAGCTTAAAATACGAGTGTTTGTTTTTGTAAAACAGCAAAACAAAGAAAAGGTTTTAGAGCTCCGGCGAAACATGGCGGCGGAGCGTACAGGCGGAGGACTCTCATGGAAGAGTTTTAACATGAAGTTCTGGAAGAGAAAACCACCTCGGCTTCTGCAGTTCTCAGCCCAAGCTTCTCATTCCTTGGATGAAAAGAACATCGTCTATAAGCAACTGGCTAATACTATCTCTCTGTCTTGTCTCTCTCTTTGAGCATATGATTGGAAAAGGATTATAGATAGTTGTTGATGCTACTGAGTTCATGTTAGGAAATGGTGTATATGAAACTGGGTTCGGGGAGTTTCTTTTTTAATTGGTTTGATAGAAACTGTTGAGATATTGCATGCCACCGGATTATAAGTTTGAATATAAGGCTTTTCAGGTCTTAATAGGGCTACAAAGCGTGGGTTGGGATGTGCTCTTTATGAGAAACTAGTTAGTTGTTAAGATTTGTGACAAAGGGTTGTGTGTCCATTCCATATTTTAAAATTGAACATCTTTAATGTTCCCTCAACCATGCACTAGAGTTTGTACAGTGGAACAATGTATTTCATGCTTCACTCTCTGCGTGTGGTTAATCTCAAGTAATAATTTACCTAGACTAACGTTTTCGCAAGAATACGGATCGTATAGTACCAGGGTCGAACACAAGGAATTGATGCAACTCTAAAGCTATTAAACTAATGAATAAGACGTGTGAAATCGATAAGTGAATGGAATGCGAATACGACTAAACTAAACTACTTAACGGGATAAACTCAATGACTAAACACCACGGGTTTCGAGAGATGTACGATGATGCAATCGAAGTTCTAACAAGATCATGGTTATAGATATCGTTACGTATTCGGGAAATTCAAGCTCTTTTATAGGGAATGACTCTCCCGATGCCTAAACCCACTATCTAGCATGCATACTACCAATCTCCCAATTGTGTAATCTCACCTACTAGATGCATTAAGACCGCTATCCTAATTCCTAAGTTCAATCAATCGACCGGCCAAGGTTCTAAATCAATTGAAACTTCATATCATGGCTACGTTCCAAGATCCGATTCATCTCCCAATGCAATTAGATCTTTATAGACATTCATTCAAGTGGCCAACAAGAACAAAAGCATTACGAACAACCAATCAATCTGAAATGATCAAATATTATAACCAAGCGTTAAGGACAAAACTTCATTACAGAACGACAAAACTCTCTAACCCATGGCTTTGGATCTACTCAGACATGAACTCAGAAAACGAAACACAAAAGATAACTATATTCAACATGGATAAAGAATGAGATCCCTCCCTATTCTATTACCGACGTCTTCAATAGCTCCTCCATGCTCCGATTTCCTCGTTCCGTCCTTCTCTCTCTTTCTCTATGTCTATGAATGTCTCCTCTGATGTCTGGTTTGTCCCCTAGCCCTAGCTGGCTTCTTTTCTCATTAATTGCCCGTTCAAACCTTCAAAATAGTTAGTTCCGGATTAGGCGGCCCGTGCGGGCACAAGTTCAGCCCGGTCGTGCACAACCTCATCCCGAGCGTGCACAATACTCAGCCCGAGCGAGCTTGCTTGCACGACCGTGTAGGATTTCAGCCTGAGTCGTGTTCGGTCTCGGCGATTTTTCAGTCCCAATTGGAGAAGTGTAGCCCGAGCGGATCCTCTCTTACAGCCTGAGCGGGCAAGGTCATCCGACCGTGTGGTCTATTAGCCCGAATCGGGCAAAGTTTCAGGGATTTTCAGCCTTAATTGCACAATATCAGCCCGAGCGGGTCCATTGCTTAGCCCGAGCGTGTGGTCTTCAATTGCTGTTTCCGCTCCTTTTGCTCGATGCTTGAGTGTTCGATTTGGATCTGTGGCCTTGCACATGTTGTACCTTGTCATTCAATCACGTTTTCGGGGTGGAATTGCCGTAATCACTCGTGTTTAGCTTCATGTTTTCGTTTCCTATACAAAACAGGAAATGGTAGATGAAGTCCTCAAATAAACTCGATAAATCGGTAAAATCTAAGAAATCTAATCAAAACTAAACCTAAGAATCATGTAAATACTACAACAGATCACATGTTATCATACTCCCCCATACTTAATCTTTGCTCGTCCTCGAGCAAATCTAGAGTCGATTACAAGAAGAGTTAAACAACAATGGACACTAGCACAAATACTTCGAAGGATTAGCCATCATGCAAAACAACGTGTCACATGAACGCAAGCCTAAGCGTACCTAGTTCAGACTTCTATCAACCGAAAGTCACAAGCCATGCAATCCTACCAATGACCTAAGTCTATTTCATACCCCTAGACAACGCCCAAGCGATCTCCATACCAATTCTCCTAAGCTTGAGATATCATTAAACTCATATTCTCGTTCTTAATCTCTTCTTTCTATTTTTTTTATAGATCCACACTTGGTTCCTAGGACGTCGAAGTCGAAGAGGGATGACTTTCTACTTAGACCCAGGTTGCCTATGGCACACTCATAAGGTCTTGTAACCTTAGCGGAGTGAAGAGGTGCGTCATTGAAGAACATTTTTCTCTCTTTTTTTTTACCAAAGAATACGTATCACTCTAACCCTTAGGACGTAAAATAGCGCCTCAATCCACCACTTAGACCCGAACCATCAATCTCAATGTACTCATGTCAATGAAAACCTGAAGTAGTTAAAAACTTTTCCAAGAAGAAAAAAATTGACAGCGGAGTATAAGCGTGTGGAATCTAATGATAAATGAACGACAAAATATATCAAACAAAGCAAAGATCAATCGGTATACACGAAGATATAGATACTTGGTACTGAAACCTAGGAGGTGAATGCAACTATAGATCATGGTTTCAAGCATAACTACTCGACTAATCGGTATCCAAAAGACTTCTAAGCAAACCTAGACTATTGTTCACGATTTGACAAAGTCGCACAATAATGACTAAAGTTCGAAAATTTATGCTAGGTATCCATCCGTTTATTCCTAAAAATGACGAAAAAATCAACATCTAATCCTAATCACGTGCATGATACTCGACGAGTACTCCCCCAGACTTGAATGAAACACCGTCCCGGTGTTTAAGACCTAAGAGAATCTCGTATACCAAACAACGGGAAAATAAGGGTTGGAACGTGTGCACCTTGTGTATCTTGTAATCCCGAGTTGGTGATGCGGCTGGATGTTGGTTGTGCCTCCTCAAGGATGATATCAACGTTGAAAAACTTTTGAAAAAGAATCACACAATCCAAAAAAATGAATACTAACCCACCGAGTACATCAATGTGAAAAGAAAAAGAATAGGTCCGAAAAAAATGAAATGAAAATGCAAAAGTCGGGTTGCCTCCCGATAAGCGTTTGTTTAAGGTCGTGAGCCTAACCAAAACACTCTACTCATGTGTTGGCTCCGAAAGAGCGAAGACAGTCCGATTGTCTTCCATGTTGTCCGCGTTGTAGAGTTTCAAACTTTGGGCGTTCACTTTGAATGTGCTGTCGTGTCGCATCGGCTCGATAGCGCCATGCGGTGAGACGCTTTTGATTGTGAACGACCTGGACCAGTGTGACTTGAGTTTTCTTGGAAAAAGTTTCAAACATGAATTGAAAATAAGTACCCGGTCACCTACCTCGAATGTCCGCTGGACTATGTGTCTATCATGCCACCTCTTCGTGTGCTCCTTGTAAATCTTTGCGTTCTCGTATGAATGGAGGCGCATCTCTTCTAGATGATGGAGCTGTAACATCCGTTTCTCAGCAGCTGACTTGTAATCATAATTAAGTGCTTTGATCACCCAATATACTCGATATTCTAGCTCGACCGGTAGATGGCATGCCTTACCGTACACTAGCTGAAACGGAGTCATTCGGATTGGCGTTTTGAATGTTGTACGATAAACCCATAATGCATCGTCGAGTTTCAGTGCCCAATCCTTCCTAGACTTAGAGACCGTTTTCTCCAAAATCGACTTGATCTCTCGATTAGAAACTTCAACTTAGCCTCTGGTTTGAGGATGATATGGCGTTGCTACCCTATGTCGAACACCGTACTTTTTCAACAACCCTTCTATGATGCGGTTCACGAAATGCTTACCTCCATCGCTCATCACAACCCTCGGGACTCCAAAACTGGTTTGTAGCACCTTTGCAGCGGTCTTGGATGCAGAAAAGTGTCCTCCGTAGCTCGAGGTATGGCAACGTGACAGTATGTGTGGAGCTTCCTCTTCGGGGATGCAGCGCCTAAAGATTCCGTCTATGCCTCTTTTGAAAAGATACGGCTCATCTCAATAGTACGCCTTGACGTCATGGAGAAACTTCTTTCTCGCATTGTAATTCAGCCCCTCCGGTAATACTCGACAAGCTAAGTATTTCACAAAGTCAGCATACCATGGAATGGAAGTGCAAGTCAAGGACATTACCGCATAATCTCGGAGGTAGTCATCGATAGGAGTGCACTCGGGGATTTCAAGACGTGAAAGATGATCAGCTACTCCATTCCCGATTCCTTTCCTATCCTGTATTTCAAGATCAAACTCTTGCAGCAGTATGATCCATCTAATGAGCCTTGGCTTTGTGTCTTTCTTAGTGAGTAGGTAACGTAAAGCAACATGATCCGTGAAAACTATTACCTTGGACCCCACTAGGTATGAGCGGAACTTCTCAAACGCAAAGACGATTGCAAGTAACTCCTTCTCGGTTGTGGAATAGTTGCATTTGCGTTGTCTAATGTTCGACTAGCATAATAAATGTCGTGCAACATCCGATCTTTTCGCTGACCCAAAACTTCCCCAACCGCATCACATCACACATGAGCTCAAACAGAAGCTCCCAATTCGGCGGTTGTATGATGGGTGGAGAAACCAACGCCTTCTTCAACTTTTCAAATACATCTCGGCAT